>WYDI02036038.1:0-20374 GCA_009867235.2 Psittacus erithacus | reverse complement strand
TATCAATATATCCCTTTTTTCCAAAATAAACAGAAGCAGATTTGTGGAAGTTCCATAGATTACTTGAAAAAGGTTAAAAAAGCAATAAAAAAAAAAAAAAAAAAAAAAAGAAACAATATGGTTTATTCCTTTGCAGACACTTGCTTTCAGGCTTGGTTTTGGTTCACTCAATGCCTCTGAATGGCAGCAAGCCTCACACAGGCCACCTGAAGCTTCTTCCTTTCCCCAAGAGGCCAGCCCTGGTGCCTCCTTGATGCTCTCTGCAGTCTTTTAGGCTATGTCTATATAGCAGATAGTTAGTTTTCCATTTTTTGCATGCTGAAACCAACAGGAGACAAACAGGTAACCATGGGTCCTGCCTCAGAAGAAGCCTAGCTGTACAAGAGTATGTGCCCACTGTACAAGAGTATGTGCCCACTCTCTCAATGGGCTCACTCCTACCCATTTTTTCATTAAATGGCATAATTCAATTGGGAACAAAGCGAAACTGGAAAAACAGTCTCTCACAGAAGCTCAAGAAGGACCAAGTCTTTAACGGCTACCTCAAAAAAAAACACTGGTTGTTTTGCAATCCCCTTTTCTTTCAGATCTTTAGCACTAAAGGTACAAATTTTGATATTTGTGACTCATTAGTTATTTCCATTATAAATTAAGGATAGAGTTTTAAGATTGAGAAGGTTTATTTCCTCCTTGTGAAGGAAATAAGTCTATGTGTAAAGTAATTTTATTAAGTAATAAATCACATCTAAAGTAATTTTATTAAGGATGAAAAAATGTGCTAACAGAAGACTGAAGGAAAACATGATTTGGCAGAGAATTCACATGAAGGTTTGCTTGGCTGCTTCATTTTCACCTCTGTCTGTGTGATAAAAGTTGTATTCATGTTTTGGATTTATAATTAATTGTGAAAGCAACCCTCTTCGAGTAACCTCAATATCAGTTTCCGTTTTAAACCCCTGCATTTATGTATAAATTGTTCCACAAATATGGCAGCTGCCTGACAAGGATTACGGAAAGTTAATGCTGTCAGACCTTCTTTAATACTCTGATTTATGTCTCCCAAGGACTTCAAGAAAAGGCACAATACTTTCACATGCTGATCTTAAAACTTACTTCATTACCAGCTTTTGAAAAGACCATACACATTAAGCAATTAACTTCTATTACCAGTTATTCCAATTACGGCCTGGAATTACACAGACATGACTATAAGATGATGCTTCTTCAACATGATTTTTGATTATTTTTTGTTTTTACACCCCCAGCTACTTCTATTATTATTATTAGATACATAGGTTCTCTATCACATAACATTTATTTGAACAGGTATTTGAAAACTGAACTTGATCAACAAAATCAGCTTTTGCCCAATTCTGCATGAAATGTACCAAAGTATTAGGTATTAGAAATATGTTTATATTGTAAAGAAAGTAAAGCAAAACTACGATAGCCTAAATTACTGTAATTTTCATAAGTCCATTTCTCTAAATCATTTTATTGGTCTGGTCTCCTTCAGTCTTCCCTGTGTGGACCAAGCAGTTAATTGTTTCAACAAGGGAAACAGCACATTAAGATCTGTAGTCAATAGTAGTCAAGAAGTGCTCTGTCTGAGTATTTTCTGCCTCTGTTCAGTAGACTGCCTTCCAAAAATCCATCTCTAAGGGCTGTAACTATACCTCTCCACTCTAAAAGGAGACAAGATAGCATAAAACTGCACAGAGATTAAGCCTTCCAGTCTCAAATAAGAACCACCACAGCAAAGACATCTCAATGAATCTTTGTGACAGCAGGAAATGTACCAAGATTGTGTCAAGGATGGACATCTTAGCTTCAGGAAAACCTTGCGTGGAGGTAGACAGGGCTCATGAACTACAGACAAAGTAGCATGAATGAAAGTCTTGATTTGAATCAGCCTGCAACAACTAGAAACAACTGGATACATTAAGAATAGACATTTTTAACTCATACTTTCTTTTCTTTATTGTTGAGCACAAAGCCACTAAAGTGACTATGATAAAGGCATTTTCAAATAGGAATTAGTGTAAAAATGGCTGTGCAAAGAGGGGTTGGATGTCATGCATACAGCTGTTGGAGGGAAGAATCAAACAGAAAATGCTGCTGAAACAAAAAGTCTTTCATTTCCTTCTGAGCGCAGATCACTAAAGAGAGAAAAGCTGCAGAATGTTTCATGTCAGCCTCAGTACTTATAAAAGGAACAACCAACCACAGCCTACAGAAGACAGTATCAGAAGACTGTCAGAAAGCATGCAAGTTGCTTTGACACTATATTGATTCCCCTAGCTTGTCAGGCATTCATTATGTATGCAAATATTTCTGACAACCGTTAAAGATAAAATATTAGTTTAACATTAATGTATGACCACTAGGAGTAATTTGAACATGTCATGAGACAGTCGTCTAATATATATATTTCATTTGTAAAAGATGGTGCCATAATCGATATTTTACTGGTATTCTCTGCTCGGCACTAGAAAAGAAATGCAAAAATTAAACCTGGCTGTATTTCAAAAGATTCCCAAACGTATTCTGCTTTACATTTTTATTTTTTATCAACTATATTGTTAACACATTTTTCCTGGGGTCCCTTACATCTGTGCAAACATTTGACAAAAAAAATTGTTGTTTATCAGAATAAATATTTCATGAACTGTTTATAACAAAAGCAACACTAAGACCAAAAGAGTTTGGCATAATCAGATTAGTCTCAAAAACATACATTCCATCTCTGATGGTTGGGGGTTTTAGACAGTCTAAGTGCCTGGAAAGGTTGAAGGTTCCTTGTGTCAAGTACAAAAAATTGAGGGGGAAAGGACCCTGGGAATGCAATCAGTTTTGTAATGCAAATATCTTTTCATTGCACCTTGTGCACATATAAATGAAGCAATTATACAAATCCTCAAATTCTACTGCATGACAGCTGCAATGCAAGACTGCAGGTAACCGTTTCCCCCACATCAGGGGAAATTAAAGTTATTTTTCCACGAGAACAATAACTACACATTTTATCTAACAATTGGATCAAAATTACTTATTTTTTTATTATGAAAGTGATATATACCATTGTTACATAGCAGGTTGTAGATTGCTGCTCAATACCCCAAAGTCTCCACTCAACACCTTCACCCACCAGCTCTATCTAGATATTCTTCAGAGAGCAACAGGAGGCTGGTTTAACACCACATTCATTCAGATGAAAGCTGACCAGAAGTTCAGGCAAAGCAGATCTGAAAGGCATCAATCCTGAGGCCTTGCAAACTCAGGACAAAGTTTACAGCCTGATACCAGCAGCAACAGCATTACATTGCTGGGGTACAGGACACCAACACACTTTGCCAATGAAAGTGTTTTGTGGATATATTTGGTTCACCACTAAGTCACAGTCTTTTCACTGATACTAAAGCCTTCAAAACTTCTCTTCAAGTCACTAGAAATGACAATCATATGCCACACTATATTTTAAAAGTAGGCAGATCCCAGTTCACATTGTTATTCCAAAACCAGGCTCAAGCTGTTGAATTCTGTTGTCTGCTCTCCTACCTGAAAGAGCTTACTAATAACATTTACACTATAAACAGACCCCAGTGCCTACCATGGAACTGAGAAGCCAATAAATGAAATAAAAAAATCCTGCACTACTTCAGGTATAAAACCGGAGTCATACAGGTCATAGCACCTGTATTCACAGAATACAGCAACTATTTTATACTCTGTTTAAGAATGAGTAAGAGTCATGGGCTTAATTTGTCCCCTCCAAGAACTGTCTTCTGAAGTGCTTAGCTCTACAAAGAAGATAACGTCGACTACAGACAATACATAAGGAACTACGCATACCTGGAAATCCTAGGAGACACACTTTGTGTCTCCTAATGAGGGAGACACACAAAAAGTGTCAAAAGCTAAAGCACACAAAGCTAAAGGAACTTCCCAATGACAGTACAGCTCTGCATAAACCCAACCAAAACTGCACCCTCAATCACAGAAGAATAAATCAGAGACTGGTTTGGTCTGGAAGGGATCTTAAAGATCATCTAGTTCCAACACCCTGCTATCAGCAGGGACTCCCACCACTAAACCAGATCCTGTCAGTCAGACAGGGAAACATTTTAAACTCTGCTTACAGCTAGAGGTTCTAAGAGAGGGCTGTAAAGAAATAAACAGTGGGTTTTGTTGATTGGCTGCGGCTGAAAATCTGAAAGTGCTATGCACACAAATTTTTGGAACGTGTTAGGCAGCTTACAGAAAGCATATTTACATAAAGGATCTAATTGCTACTCTATATTAATAAGCAACAGGTGATTTTTTTTTCAGAGATTAAAACCACCTAAACGAGCATTAAAACAAAGACTGTTTAAATGCCAGATGCAGGGTGCTTAAGTAAAAACAGGAACACAAAAAGGTTTCATTTTTACCAAACTGTACTTTTCTGTAAGTGAACAAATTAAGTGACTGCTAGTTGCAAGCAGCTGATTCAGAACCGGATGCAGAGTGCTTTGGATCTTTCCTGTTAAGTTAATGGGCTTCAGATAACAAGGTGTATGAGCAGCAACGTTGACATTTTCTAACCACTGAATGCCACAAGCACCTACTGTACTTTTTGTTCTGTATAACTGTTTTCCATGCTTAGTTTCCTCTTTGCCTCTATAAGTTTATTTTTAATGGCTTCATACTAGGACATACTGAGAACCATGCACTTTTCAGATATCCTGCCTAAACACCAGATTTACAGTAGTAAAAGTCTACTGTTCACCATTCGCTGGGTTGGCAAAAAACAGACACTTATCCACAGAATCAGACACCCCCTGATAAAATTCAGAGCTTTACTGAAATTCTCTAAAGATTACTGGGCTGGTGTTTCATGACTTAAAAATGTAGTTTTTAAGAGAAAAAGATGTGTTTGCTGGCAGCAAAGCAGTCTTTTTCTGATAGAGTAATAAAAGTTAAACTATACGCATATTTTTGTCCCTCCAGGGGCTCTGCAAATAACTGGTCTGTCAGTTTGCCAGCAAAACTGAAAAGATCCACCCAGATACTGGGCAGTAGGCTAGCCTTTAATTCAAGGACTCCACCATAAAGGATATGGTAAATGAAAGCCTTTTTGTATGGATGGACAAGACTTCTGAGGGTTCCTATGCTTAGCATTACAGAAGTAAAACTAAAAGGTTAGTTTGCCAAATTCCTTTTAACAGGTATCACAATTTTTTTCTGCTTAAACATGTTTCCAGATCTGTCTTTCACTCGAACTGGAAAATAATTTCCTGTATATATCAACAGCATCCTGGAGAATTTTTGTAGTGCTTTCCAAGCTATGGCTCTGTGGAGTCTATCCATCTTAATCACATGCAAGATCTTAAGACATACAAATCCAAACAAAGCTGTGAATGTCTTTATCATCCACTGAGTGTGGGCAGTGGGCATAGATAGTTTGTAATATGGATGCTTGGGATTGGCTGACATTTGGCAAGTGCCTGTGGGTACAACAGGCTTAGTACTAATCATCTGTGGCTTAAAAGGCATTTAGATGAGTCAGTACATTTGGATCTGTAAACGCTGGACCTTTGTTTTTAGGACAATCCTTTCTTAATGAGTAAGTTGCCAACATTTTGATCCAAGAATTGTCTAAATTATCTATTATAGTCACACAAACAAGCAAACTTACGTGTAGCGATAGTATGGAAATGTGCCATTTTGATACAGATAGAAAGCTGCAATTATGCCTGCTAGACTAATACGTAAGATGGAGCAAAACCTGAAACATCTTCATCCTTGCACAAGTTGGCTTTTCTTTGTTAGTTTAAGGGTGGGTTGTTTGGTTTCCAGGGCTGCTTAGGGGTGCGGTATTTTGGGGGGGGGAGGGGCGAGGGGGAGGTTGGAGAGAAGCAGGGGGGAAATGAGGTATTTCAGCACGTATTTTAAACACTTGGTAACAACAACAAAAAATAGGCATGAAAGTAGAACAAACCAATAATAACTTCTACCAGCAACTTTCAAAAAGGCAATGCAACTCCCGAAGGCATAGTAGATACCATATCTACCTACATGACCAGTGAATGATTTTCACTGGTACCTCTGCTGTCACTGTATCATTTTACCATTATAATGACCATTTACCCCACAGTCTTTTCCACTGTACCATTCTGCTTTTGTTGGCTCTGCATGCTTGCACACCCATCAAATCGTTGATCAACAAAGATAACTTCTATAATTTAGAAATCACTATAACCTAATGCAGATAATTTCAATCCAAAAAGAAAAGTTAAAAATTAAATTTCCACATGAATGTGTCGGTTTTAATAGGAATTTCAACACAGACTAGAATTTCTGGGTAAAAAACAAAAAGCAAAATTACTGTTTCCATATCCAGTTAACTCAGAGGATCTACTGCTGCTTTTTACACATTTGGGAAATTTCTATCCTAATGTAGATAAGTATTACTAAATCTTTATATCATCAATGTGTATTACAAAGAATGGAGAGCACTCCCTGCCTTAACTTAGCATGCTTATGGAAATTCAAAGCACTTTAGCAAATTTAAATACCAATATGTGAATTTATGCTAATGTTGCATTACTGGTGAGTAGTACAGGCAGAATTTCAGTGAGTAGCATTAGAAAGATGTAAAACATATATTCATATATAATTTATTCAAGTGTTTATGAGGCAAGCCTGGTGGTAGAATAATTTTATATAAATATTTCACCCATCGATTCAGCTAATTTATAAACAACAAACTTGACTTGTTAATATTTTATTCAACACAAAATGCCAAAATTCACCAGATAAATTATATGCAATACAATTCATATGACTGTAATCGCATGTCACTACTTAAGGATTCAAAAAGAATATTCTGCTCTGCTGGTATTAAATTAGTAATGAATCAATTTATCTGTGTTTTCTTTCTTTGGTTTTTATTTTTAACCTTATTGCCTGCATTGGATAGGGGCTTTTATCTTTGTAGTGGGTTCTTACAAAGAAGCTTCTTATATAACTACTAAGTAATGATTCCATAGTCAAAATAACAGCATTTTTGCCTAGACTTTTGCCCTAACTCAGAGAACAGCAACTGAAAATGAAAAATTAGCACACACTTAGCTAGAGGTAAAAATGTACTCATTCATATAAGCTACGAGCAACGCAGTGTACAAATCATTAAGGAAAATTAAAAATACCAAGGAAAAATATTCTGTCACTTTGGGGGTTTGAACAATAAGGGATTTAAGTAAAGAATAAACATGGCAATGATGTAACAAAACTGCCAACAGTAACACAGAAGATACAAATGCTGAGTAGATATTTTTTGTATTTTGACATAGGTATGATATGCTTTCATTCTGCGAGTTCATAAAGTATTTTCAATTGAAAGTAGGTATAAAATTTATGATGTGGATAAATATTAAGAAACGAAATGGGGAATACTGCCAACAGCCATAAAAATGTACGTGAGGATAGCTGATGTTCTGAGATTTTAAAAGAAATATTGTGAAACTGTTGAAACTCCTAACACCAAATTGAATGTTAACATCATACCAATGTTCACAACACAGATAATCCAATAATCAGTACAGGCTGGTTAATTCTCAAAAGAAAATACTTGCTGTAAAATAATTCTGATTTCATCCTCTAATCCTCAGAGAAAGTTATTTTAAAGCTCTTTTATACGTATATATACACACACACATATATACGTAAAAATATAAATACACAAACTTCTACATTTGATGTAGTACCACCTAATAATCCAAATAAAAATACAGAAGGATATAACACCAATAAAACACACAGAATACAAACCACCTAATGACTAATTCTCAAATGCAGTTGCCAATGGGGAATGGCAGGAGAGCTTCTACACAGATTTCACAGGGACTGATACAAGGTTTCTCAGTGACATTTTCATTTATGTCTTAACTATTAAATTTTGTCTATGACACAGTTAAACAGTGCCAATCACTTCATCTTGTATCTAACTTTTATGAGATCCTGAATGAGTTCAATCTACATTCAACAATTCATAAAATCTGTGAGCTTTTCAGCTCAAGCGAAGATTGTGGTGAAGTGTTTCGCTATTGATGAGAAGTCTTGGAAAGAAGGTATCATGGACATTAGCAACATACTATTGAAGGTCCCACACAAAATACCATTCGATATCAGAGTTTGCCAACCACTAAATTATCTTTACCTTCTTTATGAAGCCCTATTTGAATTGCTGCAGAGGCATCTTGCCTTAATAGATTCCCTATAGCCATAATGTTGGATTCAGGCTTAGAAGGTGGAAAAAACAGTTATCAAATTCCCCTCTTCTGCGGAACTAAAACCTAGTTTAAATCAGACATAGAAGAAACTGAACTTGAGGTTTGCTCATTTCCTACAAATATTGCCTCCTTTGCTGAAGTTCTGCAGAAAGAGTTTATTTTAACTTTAATGTGACACAGATAATGGTTCTGAAACACTGCAAGCTGTATGAAAATAAAATTGTCCTACTTTTTGTAACAAAAGAGTTTGTGGAATAAAATATTTTTTTAATCACAGTTGTTCTAAAAAGTTTATAAACCCCTCTGTTTGTTAGCCTTATTAAAGACAGACACCTGAAATAATGTTTGACTTAAAATATCTTTATATTTCTCACATGAGAACGACAAACACTTGGTAGCCTAATTGGCAATATTTCCATTCCCTGTAGAATTTCATAATAGAAGAGAAGTACATGTGAAAAGTGTAAGGCAGGCCAAGATGGAAACCAAAACATTCAGTGTTGGGACTGAGGTTTCTGCTTCATACAACTTAGTACATGAATTTTTCACCTGCATTCAAAACAGAGCATTATTTCTAGTGGACAGAATTTGCATAGTTGATCCTCCAAAACAAAACAGGCAACTTGCGCTGCACAGCACTGAATCTGTTACCACCAGGTTATGAAGCCCTTGTCCAAGTATCCACTTTAATCATTACACTCAGATTATACACCACCATTTGTTTATGAATATAGCCTGATTATATTTAAATTAATCTTGATTATGGGGTGGAAGGTAAACTAAAACTCACAAAACCTAGCAGTCTGCTTCTTTTCATAAACTTGCTGTATGAAGTAGCTGTAATGTGAAGTGAGTAACACCCATTTTGGGTTATAGCTGCAAATAGTAAATGGCAGTGTTGAAATCTCTTAGCAAAAAAAATTCAGGTTTGAAGTTCCACTTGTGGGTTTATGACAGTGAAGCCTCAAACCACACGCTCAGATTATGTTATTTTAATTTAAGTTTCTAAATTGACTCCTATCTACTTCTGTTTCATAAAAGATCCAAAGGAATGTATCACTAAGCCAAAGTCTGTAAGGATTGATACACAAGTACCTGCCAATATATACAAGAATCTTGGAAATAATTATTAAAACTTTTTTATATCAGTGAATTGAAGCATCTGTCAGTATTTGCTGTTATTTGGAGGTAATAGGAAAACAAAGAAAAAAAAAAACCCAAACTTTCTTTTGCAATTTCATCAGCCTATGAAACCTGTGAAAAAACTGATTAGCAATTATTCACAGACACAAATTACTCAAGTGCTACTTAAAATAAGCTGTCAACAGGAAAAGAATAGATACACTTGGCAGACGCATGAAATAGGGTTAAGACTTTAAAATTAGCAGTGCAATTTAGCATTCAGATTACTAAGGATGAAACAGGGCAAACAAAAAGCCACAAAATGCGGTATGAAAGAACCATACTAGCTATTCTATGATATTTGGTGGTGTTACTTGCCTAATTAAAAAGGAGAGTTCTGTTGAACTTGTGTAAATATAAAATGGAAAATTCCATGCTCTACTTTGCTGGTACAGACAAAATACAGTATTGATACAGTTAAAAACACACCTTACTACACTATGTTTATACTATAATAGAGGAGTATTGCTTATATAGTCCATATATTACATATAGATTGTATATATTACCTGGTCCATTCTTCAGTATGTGTAAGAAAACACAGCCTCATTGCAGGACTCAGGTTAAGTTATAGGTCTATTAATCTGAGCATAAACTCCAAACCATGCTTCCAAAAAGTAAGACAACTTTAATATTTGTAAAAAGATATTTTCTCATCAACTTTTTCGTAACAAATATGACCATGAATTACCCACACCTTACTTCTGCATGACCTGTTTTAGTGCAACTGCTCCATCTTCATAAAAAAGCTGCTCAGACTGTTTCAGTTATGATCGGTGCCATCCCAGTCTCTATTACTGCAAAGATTCCAGGATGGGGAAGTCACAGTAAATCCATTCTGTAGCAGCACAGATCTTCTCTGTGTTGGGCATTTAATGCTTAACTCCAGTAGCTTTTAAGGCAAACATGCAAGATCTAAGGCCCACCTAAATCACAACCACGCACTTTTAGGCTAACTCAACCAGCAAGACTAAGACATGCCAGCTTCTATGCTGGGTATCACACAGCACACAGATAAGGGAAAAGGTTTCAGATCACAATGAAATAACCACCAGCCTGCATCTGAGCCTTAGTGCAAAAACTGAGATGGTTCAAGAGTGAAACCATGTAAAGATTAACTTCAGTTCAGACCAGGAGGAAGGTTTCCAAACAGCAATATGGAGTTCACAGCCAATAAGAACAAAACCCACAAAGGTAAATTATTTGATTATGTTGTCTACCAATCCCTTTTTCTGCTACTGCAAATTCACCCAGTTTGCTTCTTTTTATTTTCAAACCTCTTTATCCTGGTAATGATACCTGTGCAGCTTTTCCTCCTTTCGCATTCAGACTTGTACTTTATAATAAAGAAAAACCAAGTTTCATGATCAAGTATTTCATAATCACCTTTTACTGACTACTTTTTATTATTTTTTATTTATAGAGCTGTTGGTTGTCTTATAATCATTGTTTTATGTTGTCTGCCGAAGTCAGAATAGCTTTTTTTTACTTTAATGGACGTTCTATTTCTATGTTCAAGAGCTTCTAATCAGATCTTCTGCATATAGATTCATGCAAAAGCAGATTGCAGATTCTAGTCAGACATTTAATGACATGCTCTCCCATACAACATTTATTATCTTTCTATTTAATAGTTTATAGTTAGAAGCATTACTGATGAAAACTTCAAATACATTGCTTGGTTTGTTGACAACCACAAGAATTTGATGCGGATGCATTCACAATTGTTTCAGTTAAAAAAATTACATGCATATTTCCAAGACCAATATGACTCTGTGTGTGCACACATATGTATGGATCAATGAGAAATTTCTCAGGAAAATGTACTACAATTCTATGATGAAAAGTACAGACATAGCATTAATATGTAAAATTTTTAACTGAAGATGCAGATGTACTGCTGAATTCAGTGTAGACAGTTCAAACAAAATGCCTAATATTAGGATTGTCTAACGCTTTCTATTAAAGTAAATGATTCCTATTAGTTGTGGGTTTGGCAAGCTTTCATGACTCACAAAGAAATTTTGCTAAGGCAACTAGTCAATTTGTCATGAAGAAATATGTGTCTTTCACCAGGCTAAAGAACCAAGAAACTCTAGCACACTGCTTTAAAATGTAACAGGGCGTGCCCTAATTTCAGGTGAGCCTTGTGTCACTGTTATCAGTAATTACCAGTGAAGAGTTACACAATATGGGTATACTAAAACATCCTCACAAGTTTTGGGGGGGGGGGAAAGAAAAAAAAAGTTCTATGTTTACAAAAGCCTCAAAGTTTCAATGACAGCAAAAATTAAAACTAGAAGTAGTTCAATATATTTGGATTCAGATGCAATAAGTACTGTATTAAAGCACAGGAACAAATGCTGAATTAACATACCATGCTACACATCTCCACCTTGTGGAAGGAATCCCAGCCATTATTAGCCAAAATGAATCACTAGGGCAACTGCTCTTGCACAAAAATCCCTCCCAGAAATAGGCTGAAGACTGAGGATTTTTCTTCTCTTTAAAGATTTTATATTTCTGGATGGTTCCACATACTTGGATATTTGCGTTTGCTGAGATAATCTGCTTGAAAAGCACTAACTACGGAAACAAACACCATATGCTTGGCAACTTTATTCTCAACTCAAACCCTCTAGTGCTCTTTCTGTAAAGGAGAGTCTTCCCATACATTCCAAATAATTCCTCATCTGCTTCACACTGGGGAAATGCTTCTTCTTTCATTAGGCCAAGATATTTGTTTGGAAAACATATGAATAGAGAGATCATTGACCTGGGAAAAATTCCTTTCAGGAAAGGGCTGGAGAACTCTAGAGTTTCATGAACATGACTGCCTCATCCAGCTACTTAAGGAGATGGACACATTTCAGTAGGCAAATTCAGTGAATCAAATAATCATATAGACACATATTTCAGAATTAGCTGCCTATTAAGAGATATTCCTCAAGAAAGCTAGACTGGAAATTCAGTAACTTTGAATTGCTGTGCCTGATAGCCACGAATAGAGAAACTACTGCTCCATTCTCTTCAGAAGCTTCCAAGCTGAGGCTTATCATCCTTACTGATAACAAGACTTTTGTTTTGATCAACCAACTTTTACTGCAGATGATCCAAGAATAAAAAAAATTTTGCCAAGCATATGCTCCTGATACTGGATTCAAAACAATGCTGTAGAGATTAGTGTCATTATTTACTCTTTAAAAATCTGAGAACAGAATTGGGAGAGATCTGGACTTAGTCATACCAGAAAGGAAACAGAAATAGGATACATACCTCCTGTATCTGAGCCCATTAGATGGTACTACATGGCAAACCACTGTAACTTCTCTTCTATAAGAAAGTTTTTATTACAAAGAGAGATCAGCTTGTTATGCTATTCAATGAGAGTTACAGGCTTGGCATTTTCAAAGACTAAATTTCTCTCCCATCCTTAAGGCCCTCCATTCCATTTATTTATTAGAAGACACGCACCAGAAGAGTCTAGCTTCTGCGGTTATCCACAAAAGTAAAAGGCAGTAAGAACAGACTCCACTTCTGTAGACAATGTATGTAAATGGATTCAAATCAGAATAAAGAAGTATATCCTTTATTTCCAGATTGCATGCAACTCCAAAAGAGTGATAAATGCACAAAGTATTTCTTGTAAGGTAGTACCCTACAGAAATATGGCAGTCAGAAGCAAAACTAATTTCCTTCTCAATGGGCCAAGATTTATGTAAGAACGAGGTAACTCCAAATTGACTAATAAAGCTCATGTTTAGACTCCAAGATCTTCAGAGAAACGGGCACAAGTCTATGATGTTGAACAGTGGGATTTTTTATCATTAAAATCCCACTTACGTGATTTCACACTAGCCAGCTGCACAGAGAACTCTGCCAGCTGGTACCTCTGGAAATAAATATCTCACCATTTCTTCTGATAACGCTCAGAAAAAACCTACTCTTTCAAAAAAGAACCTCTTCTACGCCTGGCTCCCTTCTATATGGGGAGCTTTACAGTCTTCCCCAATACCTTTAAGAACTCTTGATTTATGTTGAAGAGTAATTTGATGGATGCTCTTTATGAACATTTTTAGAAAGCTGTAAAAATACCAAGTAGTCACATAGTCTACAAACTGATACAGCTGGTCCCAAATCAGCATATTTTCAAGCCTGCTTAAAAAGGAGACTTTAAAGGCTACTCAGTAAGATTTTGTTGTCTCCAAAATCTATGCACAAATAATCATAAACATTTGAGTAGATTTATTTAGCTGCAATAGAAGATTTTACCACATTTATTTCTTTCCTCCCATATGTTGTTTCCTTCATAACAAATTGTCCGAGAATATCAGACTGTCAAAACCACAAAAGGTCAAAAAATCTTTTTTAATCCTATTTTATCACATGCCATGGTTATATTAAAACATGGCATAGAAGTTGGGTTGGTGTTTTGTTTTTTTGTTTTTTTTTTATTTAATATTAAATCTGCTTTATCCTAAGAACAGTGGAACAATAAGATGGGCTACTCTACAAGGAACATGAACCAGAAGCCAAGGTGAACCCACCACTGCTCCAAGGTGATGGAAAAGGCAGTTCCCTTACAGAGCCACAGTAACTGAGCAGAGCGAGTGAGAACAGCTCCAAACATTGAAGAATCATAAAACAAAGCAAGCTCCAAAGTCAATTCAGAAAATTAAGCAGCAACTCAGATGTAGCAAAGAATCAAAGGGAAAACAACCCTAACACAACCCAGAAAACAAACAACATCCCCAGGCACAGCTTAAATGGAGCCACATGGCACATGAGCAGGGGTACAGTGGGAGCCCCAGCTGAGGCTGGTCAGGACCATTAAGGCTTAATAGTGCCCTGGTGGCCCTAACATTGAGCAAGCTCTTGTCAAGGAGACCAAATATCGCCTCAGATGAAGAAAATGGTTTAGATGTGAAGCTTAGATAAGAAACTGCTTGGAGCTCCCAACATGTGATTGCCACCTGGACTTCAGCTGACCTGGTGTAATTTATAGTAAAAGTGAGAATCTAGCTATAGAAGATGCTACTTTTTGCATTTCATCCTTCCTCTAGAGGTAACCCTCCTGTGAAGCAGCCAGTGATTCACTTCCATGATACACAAAACTGTAGTTTTTCTCTACAGTGTGTTGGCTATTCTTCCCAGATTTCAGTTGAAAGGATCTGGCAAAGAATTATTAATTCAAGTGAAAATGCTGCTGCAAAAATCCTGAGAGCTGCAAAAGCATGCATAGTCCAAGGATGGCTGTTTTGGTGTTCAGGCTATGCGAAGTTAATAAGCATTTCTTGAGCATGCCAGAAGTGAGAGAAATGGCTTGACTGCAGGCCCCGTGGGAGTATCTGGGCAGTTTTGAAGTCCTAGGCCATCACAAATTGAAAGTCCCTCAGGATTTCTCTGATTTACAACCTAAGTTATAGTCACTGCCTTGCAGCCCTGAAGTACAGAGAGCTGCTTCTGCTTCCCCCTCCTATCAGGCAGGGGGGTCCCATCACTGCACAAACCACAGAGAGAAGGTAGCTTGTTAAAGGATTGATTCTGTTTCCACAGAATTAGCAAAAACAGAAATGAAAAAAAACACCTAAAATCTATCAGCAAACTACCACTCAAAGCTACAGGTTTCCTGAGCCATTCCTGCTTCATAATTAAATTGCTTATGCCTTCCTCTGGTGATATAGAGGAATGAAATTACTTCCTTTTTTTTTATTCAGAAGAAACCTTGCAAAGAAGATTTAAATAAGTCATATGGTTTTCCCCCATTCTACCCTGTCAATCCAACCCAGGAAAAAACCTCTAAGATGTGATCCTGTTCAGCTGGTATTAGAAATCTTTGACTGAAATCACTCGTACGACAAGTATCTCTGAAGTATTAGGAAAACTGGCCATAGGGAAAAACAACACTGCCCCTGTAATTCACATTGGTTTAAGACCCTGCAGGATGCATCCTGTGGATCAAAATCACCACTAGTCATCACCAAGAGGGGAACACTGGGGTTTTCCTGTGATGTTCCCACTTGAGAAAGATTTACTTCTCGGATGCCAGCCACAGCTTGCAGTTCTCCCACTCACTTCCCAAGATCAGCATTTATTTCCCAGGGTGTCTCTCAAAGTGTCAGAATTTCAGCTGCCCGAGGTTGTGAGCTCTTGCACACAGTATAATGTTAGCCCAGCAGTCACTTCTGGTTTTTAAATAAAACTTCTTTATGTAATTAAATCCGAATGTTTGAACTTGGTGGCAAGTTTCTGGTGCTGATGATGCCTGTGTGACAGCACCCAGACGCTGTACAGGCTGGGAGGTCCCAGGGGTGAAATGGCAGGGCCTGGCAAGCAGGGTAGGCCAGGGGCAGTCCCAGGCACTGAGCACCAATCTGAGGTTGGGCAGAGGCCAGATCCAGCAATCAGTCTAGTGTGAAAGGGGCCTGTGGCCAGGCATGGACAAATAGCTGCTGGAAGGGGCTCCCAGGACAGAGACTGAGCATTAGGTCCAGGTCACTGAGGGGGATGCTCCCAGGGCCTTACACGGCCAACGCCAGCACTGTTGCACAATGAATCTTTGGCAGAAATACACTAGTTACATAAGGCACAGGTCAGAGTCATGAAAAAAAATTAGCAATTGACCAGCAAAGGCTAAACAGTGTCCAGTGTGGATACTTCTGCTAGATATCCCCTGCAAAGTGAGCAGAAGTTGAAAAATTAAGATTTGTAGAGCAGGCACAGTTATCTGCAGCTGTACAAACTGCATAGTTCAGATAATGGACTTACACTGCATGCATTTGACATTCCAGCTAATAACTTCTTTAAGTAAGTACCCACCTTATTTCCCTCTTTCAGCAGTTCCTTTACCAGCAGAGACATCAACCCTTGCAAATCTCCTCTAGCACAACTTGTTAAGTAACATGCTTCTGGAAAATGAAAAGTTGAAAGAACCAGGTCCAGGGCAGGATAAAACCAGTGTTGACTAACTTTTACCATAAGCCATTGTACCTTTGATGATACAAAATCCAGATAAGGCTGTGTTTTACTAGTTAAAATATTTTATATAAAGTCTGTTAAAGAAATCCCCTCACACATCCTCACTGCTTCAGCTCATGCCTTCAAATAAACTGTAGAAAAACTGCATCCAGCTGTTTCCTAACCTATTCCCCTCTAGCTTAGGAAAAATGTTTTGGCCAAGTAAGCACACCAGAAATCTATAGAAAACTTACTCTACAAGTTTGTTTTAAGCTGAGATACAGTGCATTCTATCTCAAAAAAAAAGAATAAAAAGAAGCTGTGAAAAAGTATCAGTGTCTGGCAATAACAATAATTATCAGCCTTGGAAAATTCCTATTTGAAAGAATGTCTTAAAGGATTGGGATTACGTGTCTCAGGAAGGTAAGGAGTAAGAATGTTCATAACAAAAGCCTATAAAATCATAATTGGTGAAGAGATAAGAGAGGAACTCTACCTCTTCTTTCAACAAAGGCACAAGGAGTCACTCAATGAAATGAAAAATGGTAAGTCAGGATGAAAGAAAATATTATTCTTCACAGGGTGTGATTTTAGGCTATGGAATTTACCGCCACAGGATGCCTTTGAGGCCAAGAGTTTAGGAAAAGGTCCTGAAGACCTTATTATCTAATTGGTAAAAAGAGTGTCTAGACCTTAATAGTGAATTATAAAATAAAATTTGGAAAAGTTAGACACATTCTGTAGGTAGAAGACTAAATAGGGAATAAGTCCTTCTCCATATTCCCATGTTTCTATCACAGATTTCAGTTAGCATCTTGCAATAACCCCTTAATAAGCTTTAAGGTCATTGGTTTGTCGTATTTTTTGGCTATTTGCATGAGACTATGTGTTTTTCAAGAAGGAAATAGGGATAAAAGAATGGCAGAAATGGAAATGTACTGACTAACCATCAGTTCCATGACATTTTCAAGTACTTTAGAAAAATATTTTTGCAGTGCAGATCCCAATAATGTAGAGATCAAGTAGGTTTGTTTAACAGAAATTTTTGGGGTAGTTCACCAGATGCAGTATGCTCCTATGAAGACAGGCTGAGAGCTGGGTTTGTCCAGCCTGGAGAAGAGAAGGCTCTGGCAAAACCTTAGAGCAGCTTCCAGTGACTAAAAGGGTGACAAAAAATCTGGAGAGGGGCTTCTGACAAGGGCCTGTAGGGACAGGACAAGGAGGAATGGCTTTAACCTGACAGAGGGGAGATTGAGATGAGACATTAGGAAGAAATTCTTCCCTGTGAGGGTGGTGAGGCGCTGGCACAGGGTGCCCAGAGAAGCTGTGGCTGCCTCATCCCTGGCAGTGTTCAAGGCCAGGTTGGACAGGGCTGGAGCAACCTGGTCTAGAGGAAGGTGTCCCTGCCCATGGGGTTTGGAGCTGGATGAGCTTTAAGGTCTCTTCCAACCCTAACAATTCTATGATTCTGTGATACGATTCTATGGCTGTGCCTGCCCAAGGACTGCATATTCAAGGTATGCATGGGCTTCAGTGCCTAAAAATGACTAGGATGAGTGCTACATGTCATTTTCAGCAATTAAAATTGTAATAAGCTTGATTCTGCTCCACTGAAATGAATATGAGTTTACTTTTAACGACAGTGAAATACAAGAGGAGACTGAGTACAATGGGAAAAAATGCTTACCTAGCATATGACTGGCAATTTTTGTTCTCTTTTACAATATAAAGCTATTAAAATCTTGTTTCTGTAGTTTTCATTCGTTTTCATGTACCTGGGTAGATACTGAAAACCTCAACACTGTGGAGAATCAGGATGCATATTATAAATGTTTAAGAACTGCAGATGACCTGCTTTTCTTGACAACTAACAAAGTAAAATGCCTGTAAGGAGAATATGATCAAAACAGTGCAATCACATATTTTTAAACAAAATAAAAGCCTAGTGTGGTTTTTAATGTGACTGATGTTTTCATCAGTTTTCATTTTTAAATCAGCTTGATTCATAAGGTTGTCTGTCTTATTAATCATTAAAAACTCCACAACATGGATGGGCAGGACATGATTCAATGGAAAAATAAAATCTGATCAAATACTAAATTTAATTTAAATTCATCCCATCCAGATGCTGAATTAATTTTAGATTTAATCTATGCATTCATTACATTGACTAAAAACAAGAATTTATTTGAATGTTGATTCATCTGATTAAACAGTGAACCTCTTTAACCCTAAGCACCCACATTAACCAACAGTTATATAGAGAACAGAGGGACTGCTTAAAATACTGCTGCAGTATTTCCACAGCATCGTGTACCTAATTACTTTTCTTGAAAGTTAAAATCATAAGACATATGAAAACAGAGCAATAGGCAGAATATTTATTGTGCTTAAACATTTTTTTCCTGACGTGTAGTAGAGTCACTCAGTAACAGTGTTTTTGCAACAGCTTTATTGTGGAGTTGCTCACCGGGAATTTTCCAGTGTTGTTAAATTTTTTGACAGAAATGCTGCATCATATACATGGGTGTTTTATGACAGGTGTGGTTCTGGCTTTTTGGAAATGCATGTGTAGGAACTGAAGAGTTTAATGAAGAAGCAACCACTTATTCTCGAAATCTAGCAAACAAATGACCCCTAAATCACAAGTGATATGCCTTAGGAAATGGTTTTGATGGCAATTTTATACAACATTTGCCCTAGGTCCCACATTTCAGTGCTTGTTTTATGGATGCTGAATTATCACTTAAGCAGGGTACAAGAAGAGAAGAAAAATGAAGACAACCTTGAACAATGAAAGATAAGGTTTAATGCCCAAAATGAATATGAACATAAGAAACAAATGGTTTGATGTTTATGGTACTATCATTCTGATATGAATAGAAATTGTTTTCCATGGATCTTTCCCCACTTGTAGCCTAGATGCAATTTTGCATCAGCAAGCACACAAAATACATACAAAGTTAAACTATAAGCTGCTATAGTTGAAGTCGTTTGTATGTAGATCTGTATTTGATTCAGAAAAAAATCTCTCTGATGGAATTCAATTTATTTTGGATATGAACTAGTTTTGAATATGGCACAAAGGATTTTCCCTTGCAACTGAAATGAGCCTTTTGATCACAGCTGCGCACAAGCATGAAATACGGATTTATTAATTGCAGTAATTAATATTGTATAATACTTCTTTTCAGCAAGTAGTAGCGTCCACACTGAAGATTAAAAAAGATTCTGATTGAGATAGGTAAGGAAAGCTTGAGAAAT
Source organism: Psittacus erithacus (assembly GCA_009867235.2). Classification (NCBI taxonomy): domain Eukaryota; kingdom Metazoa; phylum Chordata; class Aves; order Psittaciformes; family Psittacidae; genus Psittacus; species Psittacus erithacus. The sequence goes on along the minus strand of WYDI02036038.1, from coordinate 698 downwards.
TCATTAAGTTTCGTGAGCAAACCAGCTCAGTTTACTGTTTCAGTCTTTCCTTTGAGAACTGCCTGAGAGATGTACCATGCAAACAAGCTCAAGCATAAGGGGATTTAGCCCACTTGAGATAGATGGAGTCATTCTCTATGAAATTAGGATTCTAGTACAGGCTACTAACAATTAACCGACTGATGATAAATTTGAAGGAGGAGGACTCTCTCTTTAGAATTAAGCTGGAAAGTATTAGTTAGACAGGTGCATTATGAACAGTTATAATCTAATGGTAATGAGGGGGTATTCAGTTTGGAGGGGGCGTTAACGGATACACAGTAGGATTTCTAATTCTGTGGGAAAGAAGTCCATTAACTCCTCTTTATAAATTGTCTCCCATTAAGCTTTATTCATAATACCATAAATTATATGTAAGTACATTCCACTAACAGCACAAAAATGATATCAAAACTGCAATTTAATGAGATATCTTAAACCTCTGAATAATCTTACTAAATTCCTTGAGTCTACAGGCATTCTCAAATTTAAGCATATGGGCAAAAATGTAAAAATCTCTTCCCTTATAAGCACTTCTGTTCACCTTTGTGCTTCTCAGTATTAACATTATTTTTTTCTCTTGGTCCTCCCCCCACAGACAGTTTGTGTTCCTTAAAAAGGTTCCTGATCCCTTCGTAATTTTATTGCTTTGTCATAGC
>WYDI02036037.1:0-41261 GCA_009867235.2 Psittacus erithacus | reverse complement strand
CTCTTGTGACGATTTACCCCCCAAAAACTTTTTTCTTTTACCAAAAATACTATATGACAGAAAAAAAGAAGAAAGCTTTTCTTTTTTTTTTTTTTTTTTTTTTTGTGATTTTCTATTTCCTCAAAGGGAGGAAAGGAGCAAAGATGATCAGTCATATTGCTTAACTTATTTAAACAGAAATCTTACTTTGCTATAGTACATGACACTAACAAAACCAGGGAAAAGGGCTAACAAGTGATAAAAAACTAGGATTGCACTATGGCAAAACCAGGAGTTTATTAGAATATAAAATTCCTGTGCATTTAAAGATGCTGAACATTGACAAATGTGATTTAATCTGGTTCTCTGGCTTCCAGACATGACTCTTTTATCTGGAAATGACTAAAAGAAAGAATTAGAAATAGGCAAAGAAGGTGCTCGAAGAAGTAGAAAGGTTTTGGGATATAACCTTCCCAAATTAAATGGCTATAGAAATCGCCGAAGATAGAGCTATATCAAATCCACTGGCTCGAGACAGTTAAGTCAACAAGAATACATAGTTATATTAGCATTCACCCCTTTCTGAAATCCTCAGTCGCTCTACCTGTAGCCAAAAAGCCACCAAAAGCCATTACTTGGGTTCAGAATTTCTTTGGGCTATTATTTTCCCCATGTTTTCTTGCACATTAATCAAACTTAGATATGACAGTGTGACAACTGGCATAAAGGATGACAAGGTCTTTGAGAAGGAAGATATCTGGCACACAATTCCCTACACAAGCACTTTTTGGTAGACAGAATTTTTTCTTTTCTTTTTTTTTTTTTTTTTTTTGAGAAGATGCATGCACTTTGATTACCGTAATCTGGTAAATGTGCATCTTGGCCATGTTAAAAGATACAATTAATGCCTCTCACCTCTTTTCTGTTGAACTGTCTAAAGCACACGACTGCAGCAATATTTACTTAAGCTCAGAGGAAAAATTGCCCTGAAATTTTACCCAAGTGCATTCTGTTGTCAGATACTATAGGTAAATAAAAATTTTATTTCACTAAGCTGCTGCAGTAATGTTTATTATATGACCCAAGACTTGCATTCTTGAAAGTGTTTGCAGATAGCACATGACTGAAAAGTTTTTTTAAAAAATAAGTGAAAAAAAACCCAAAACAAATAATGAGGGGAAAAATATCAGCTCTGACAATTTTTTAGCAAAAAAGTATATCCTTAATCACAAAAATATTAAAATCTTTCCTTTCACAAAATGGGTCAGAAATAATTATTCTCTTCCTCCAAGTCCTTCAAATGAATTATCACTCTAAACTTTTTTGACTTTTCCCTTATTTTTAATAAGGCAAAAATAGTCTTTGCATTTCCATACTCATGAATTCTGATGAAGCCTCAATTTGGCAGACATTTATGATACTGGAGATCACACATGCAAAAATGCATTGATTCAGATGGAAGGATCAGAATTTTCCAGGGACAGCATTCTCTGATTGCTATTCTATTTCTATGCCAAGTACATGTTCTCTCAGTATAATCCTCTGATTAGGCCACATAAAATGGGCCTTATTTTCACCTGCTTCTTGTCTCCTTGCCCTACTGACAGCATCAGGTTTGCAGAGAAAAAGGCCTCAAGCTAATATAAATTGGTAAATTTCATTTCAAGCAGTTGTCCTTTATCTTTGTGGTGTACATGATGAGGACAACTCAAAAGGCTGGTTAATTGCCTTAGGAATTGCAAGTTCAAAGTCAGGCTTAAAGAACACATCACTGAAAGAAGAACAAAACCTGCAGCTGAAAGGCCAGACACATTTTTATAAATCTTTGACTACCCTGTGCTGAGATTGCTCTTACAATCTTTCTTCAGTGTGGTGTTGCTGGTGAATCACTACTGCTGCTAGTGATAGAGGAAGTTATAACACTGTCCAGGGGTCCTATCCCAATGCCATGTTCTGTGCAGGTCCAGAAAAGGGAGTGTCGTTGTTTAAGCCCTGCCACACAGTCTCTCACTCACTTCCCCCCTTCCTCCCTCAGCTTCGAGAGGGATGGGGAGGAGAATCCAAAGAACGTAACTCCCAGGGGCTGAGATAAGAACATTCCAGTAACTTAGGTATAACACAAACCACTGCTGCTGCCACCAATAATAATAACGATAAGGGAAATAACAAGGGAAGCGAATACAACCGCTCACCACCCGCCGACTGATACCCAGCTCGACCTGAGCAATGATCTCGCCCTTCCGGGTAACTGCCCCCAGTTTATATACTGAGCGTGATGGCATGGAATACCTCTTTAGCTAGTTTGGGTCAGGTGTCCTGTCTCTTCTTCCTTCTGGCTTCCCCTCCTCCCTGGCAGAGCATGAGACTCAGAAAGTCCTTGGTCAGACTAAAAGTTACTAAGAAACAACTAAAAGCGTCGGTGTTATCAGTGCTGTTCCCGGGCTGAAAGTCAAAAACACAGCACTGCACCAGCTACTGGGAAGGAGAAAAATGGCTGCTACTGCTGAACCCAGGAAAGAAGGAATGGGTTGGCTGATGGGACTTTGTAGGTATGCATCATGCAGAGCTACCTGCTGGAGGGAAGGAGCTAGTGAGATCAAAAACCTTTCAAAGAATGCTTCCTAGAAATGTTTATAGCATTTGGTCTGCCAATGAGGTCCTTCTGTCTCAGTGGAAGTAGGGAACGGAGAGCCATGCGCAGCAAAGATGCGGAGTTATTAATGTGTTAGAAACAATGGAAGCCCATGAAAATGGTTATGTGGGGATTAAGGCTTCTCCCAAAACAAGGTGACAGGATCGATAGCCTAACTGAAGTGCATCTACACCAAGTCACACAGTTTGGACAACAAACAGGAGGAGCTGGAAGCTATTGTACAGTGGGAAAACTATGATCACAGAATCGCAGAATGAAGGCTTGACTAAAAACCCTTGCACTCAGCTTCTTGGTACAAATAAGTAAGACCTCCTCAGTCCAGATGCAGAGATTGACACCAACCAGAGAAAGCAGTTTACAAAATCTGTCGAGGACAGTCTGGGAAAAAAAGATGGCATACTTTTAATTCTTGTCATTATTTTCTGTGTAAATTTGTGAAAAGGGAATGCACACAAGTAATCTAGCACTGAGCTGAGGCAGCATTATCTCAGATTTTGTTAGCTAATCTCCCATCTGTAAAACAGGCTCTGTTTGGATTATCTACAGGGTGCACATCTCTCAGTGAATGTGTTCTTTTCGGGTAATGGGAATATATTCAAAGAAAGTAATTTGCAAACAGATACAGTCACTGCTGGTTGAATGAATTCTCTCTTTGCACTTGAGGTGTAATGCTGTTTGTATCTGGACTGCTGGCATGTGCCGGAGTCTTTGGATTGCCTGCCAGAAATCTTCCTATAGAGTTTTCAGGAAATGTATGTGACAACTTTGCAATCTGGACAGTAGATAGGAAACTTCTGCCTGCTACCTCAGAGCTTAACTAGTTTGGGTTAGAGGAGGGAAGAGAAAATCACACAATAGCATCTTTCTTTAAATGCAACTGCAGGTGGTAGTGTGTATGTGACTGCCAGCAATGATTTGTCCCCATCATACTTTTCCCATTTTGATTCTTTCCATGGGCCTACTGTGGAAATGCACAGTAGAGCTCATTATGACCCAGTTGGTTTTATTTGAAAGCATAGGCTCAAATGTGGTTTTGTTTCATGTTTATACTCTAGGCAAACTGGAGACTATGCATCTCTCGGAGTCTGGGGCTGAACAGAAAGAGTTGCCAGACATTTTGCTGCCTGAAGGAAGGAATAAAAAGCCACCTCAGGATGTCAGACATTCACAGAGCTGTGACTTTTCTACAACAACAAAATAAAAATCAGAAGTGAAATGAAAAAGAGGGAAAAGGGACAGTCCATTACAGTGGTAGCAAATAGGGAAGCAATACAAAGAATCAGGTAAAAAAGCATCTTGGAAAAATGAAGGATTGGGTACATTTATCAGTAGAAAGTGAATCTTTAAAAGAGTGGCTTCCTAAAAGTCTTATTGTTTTTTTCAAGTTCTAACTGTTCTTTTTACTGTCCTATATTACTTGTTGCTGTACTGGTGGAGGGGAAGAGATTGGGAAATTCATTCTTATATTTGGCTTTGTGGAAGTGATGTTCCTGACAAAAAAAAAAAAAAAAAAAAAGGCAAAAAAACCCAACCAACACACAAAACAAATAAACAAAACCCCAAAACCAACAAACAAAGAAACAAGAAAATACCAGCATCAAAGGTCTGGTTTCTTTCAGAAGACTCCTGTCCTCCTTGTTTAGGGCTCAGCTTTTAATGGAGATAGAACTGAAAAGAGTTTATTCCGGAGCAAGAACCCGGTGGCAGTCTTGAAGGCAGGATTCCTCTTACCTAGCTAGGTATCTTAAACTCATATAAATATATGTTAGTTATAAATAGAAGCTAATTAACCAAGCTCTGTGGTTGGTTCAGAGAAAAAGACATTTCCAAAAGGCACTTCTTCTCATAAATGTTTTAGTTAGCAAGATGAGTGATTTCCAGAAACTACTTCTATCTGTCCTCTGGCAAAAACAAGAGGCCTGACAACTAGATTAAACTAAATGTCTAGGTACTAAATGGCTGAGGTTAGGTGAGATGAATCCCATCATTAGCCAGAAGCATAGGCAGAAGCATAGGGCATAATTCGATTTATAGCTCCTTCAATATTCTTTTTTTTTTTTTCTATTGGGTAGACAGCAGCAAAAATTTCCTTATTTAAGACTGAAGATTTATGAAATAGAAATATAGACAGTGCTTTAATTTTTATTTAGGTATCTCTTGTACAAGAGAAAAATAAAGATCTTGGATTCTGTTTCTTAACTGGGTCAGATGTTGAGGTGGTGGATGCCATAGAGAAGTCCCATGTGGTCTTTGGATTGAGGTTCAGAGGCACCAGGAAGAACCGTCAAGTGAGATAGATCCCAGTATGCTAGAGGGCAAAAGCCTGAGGCAGGGATACCAGCTGGAGACACTATGAGAATCAAAAAAAAAGAAAAAATTAAAACAGATTCTTCATGTTTTGTGAGGAATCCAAAGATGACCCCTAGAAACTGACAGAGTTAGGATATAGTCTAAGTTAAGTCTTTTTGGGGTTGTGCAGATATACATACATAAATATATTTCTGTACTTGTCCTAAGGTAAAAAAAAAAACATTAATCTTAAGGCTTAAGAAAAATTTCTTTAACAAAAACATTTTATTCTGTTTGGTTGGGTAAAATGACCTTATTGTCTAGGCTGGGGTCAATTTTTCAACTTGCATAGACCAATGTACTTCTGCGAAAATCATTCTTGTGCTTTCCCCCCTTCATTTTTCACAATTCTTTAGTTTCGTACCAGTACTTAAAAAGATAGAATGACATCTAATGTCCTTGAGAGATATGAGGCCTTGCGTTTAGCTATATCTAAAGAAAAATATATTCCAGGGGACACAATTGCAAAATCTTTATCCCTGCAATACAATTAAAGCATGACTCCATTTTTGCAGTGTAGAAGGGACCTAAATTCTGCCTTCAACCATGCTAAAGCCTCTTTATTCAAGGTTATAACATGGTTTGGGAATATGATTGAGGTTTTTACACAGTAGAAAGGATTGTCCTTTAACTATATTCAGGTCGTGTTTGAAGTTGCCCACACAACAGAGTATATGACCTTCATGGGAACACAGTAGTGGGGTAGAGATCCCCTTTGACAAAACTGTTTTGTAATGTTATGGTTTAATTGCAAGGGTCACTTTGTTTGCCAATAAACTTGAAGGCCGATGGGGAGCCAGTGATGATGTGCTCTGTGTGAGGTGACAATGAGTATAGCTCCTTGAACTGAGTCTATTATAAAGGTCTTGTAGTGTATTGTGAGGGACAAGCAGAAAGTTTGTAAATGTGTATCTAATTAGCTAGCATTCAAAAAAGAAAAGTTTGCACAGCCTCTCTACAGAGAGCTGTAGAGATCCTTTACAGAGGAAATGGATGTGGATTATACAGTCAGGAGAGAACTAAAATCTTATATACAGTAATAGGCAGAGGTTCATACTATAGTGTTTGAGGACAAAACAATACATATGTTAAAATCTTTAATGGAGCTATACCATTTGGATTTATTTTGTTATTGTCCAATAGAGTGAAGAATACTCTATAATCATGGCAGAAAATGAAGAAACATTTTGTTTTGATGTTTTCTGAATGGTACCACTGTGGAAAGTTTCTTTCGTATTTTCCTTCAGCTCCATTAGAAAACTTCCAATATGTTTTAAATGATGTAATATACTAGAATGAGAGGAATGTATTGCCTCAAAATTGAAAACTTCCATTACATCTGAATACAGTTGAGCTGTTCTATTTGCCCAAAAATTAATTGTAAAATTCCTAATCACACACTTAAGCAAATTATTTCAATTAAACATTATTTCAATAAGCAAAATAAGTATTTGCAACAGTTAATTATAGTAGCCAGTAGCTACAGGTCTTACTTAAAGCATTCCTAACCATCTTGTCTGATCTATCAGATTGCACACTTAATGCTATGGGAAGTTTCATCTATTTCTGTTTCTGAAGATGGTAGGCTCTACGGAAGTAGAGCTACTTTCCTATAACACCAGCATTACAGAAAATTTATTTGTTTACTTGAAATGTGACCTTTCCAGTTTGCTAGCAGATTTCTTAGGACTTCCACAGCACAGAGAGCCAAAGATTCAAAAGGTACCTAAGGATCTGCTGGGTTTTTCTGCTTTAGTGCTGGCACATGTACTAAGGCATGCTTGTACATCACAGATACACACACAAAAATATCATTTAATTGACCAGAGAAGAAAAGGCTAACCCTTTTCAGCCCTTCCATGCACAGCTTATGTCCTGCGGTGACTTTATGCTTAAACAAAGAATAAACAAATCTAAATGTACAATGCTACATCACTAAGATCATCCTAATGATATCTGACAACCTGCCAAAAGGCAAAGATGAGGGACAGGACACCAGACTGCAAAACTGCACAATAACAAGTGCTGATCTGCCAAAAAAATATGTTCAGCCCTTCTGGGAAAAGGTTTGGATTAGCACAAAGGTGATGCTGTTGTGCTTTCCATGAGTTGTCTCCAGAGAGTCAGTGGGATTTGCATGTGATGAGAAACAGCCTCAGATTATCCTGACAAAGAAAAAGGGGTAGAAGGCTTGGCTGAAGTATTGAAGATTAATATGGTCCCTGTAAAAATTAATCCGTCCTGCCTCATCATTCTGTTCTCAACATGAGGAATAAAGTCCACTTCACTTAACTGAAGTACTGCAAATACAGGAGGCCAGACAGAGCTGAATAGTATTTAGTTGCATGTAACAGCTGCCAAATATCACAATCAGGAAAGCTTGTCATAGTAAATAATAGGGAATAGTTTTAGTACAGCAACTTCATTAATTTTATAGTAACTATACTACGCCAAAGCAAGCAGAATTGTTATGAACAGTAATACGGAGTGTCAGGGTGAGCCTAAATCAAGGTTTGCTGGACAAAGAAGCCCTCAGCTCAGTTAGTCTCACCTGTGTGCACTACCCCTGGCTATGGTAGTCACACAAACCCACTGCTTTGTCTTGGCTCTCCACATGCTCTGCATCCACTGCCAGCAGCCGAGAAAACCTGTGAGGCTGCCTTGATGGTGACAGAGATCTCTCCTTTCCCCACATCTCACTTTCCTATGCCAAAACATGAAGCAGAAAAGAAGAAACTTGTTTAATAGCTGAGCTTTCACTGCAGTGGGTGCATATACTTCTACTCCCAGGAAGAACACTAGGCAGGGCTGGCTTCTGCAGAGATGAACACACAACACTATTGGTTTTTCAGTATCATTTCCTCTAGGTACATACAGTGATTCTCACATGTTAACTGCTAAACTAGATCTTAAACAACCAAAAAATATTACCAAATTAAAAAATAAAATACCCCTGTTAAAGCTTATTATTTCTTCCCTAGGATAAGACAGGAGGAGGGAAAGGGGAAAGGCATTAAGGGTTGGTAGGGATTTTTCTTTTTTCTTTTTTTTTTTTTTTAAGTACTAGGAGTAACAAGGAATGGAGCTATTTACAATCTTAGATAAATGTGCAGCTGTGTATAGTAGTAACTGATAACAGGCAAGGGTCTATAAAGGGTGATGGGCTGGGGAAGTTGGCAGGGGAAGAGAGCTGGAAGTACTGTGAGTGGAGAAAGATGTTTTGGGAGCCATGATAGAAACATTGGAAGAAGGAAGAAGGATTGCAGTAGAAAGGAGAGAGATGGACAGGTAATGATAATTTTGGAACCAAGGAAGTAGTTAAACCTACTTTGGGCAGCAAGAAGTAGAACGGAAAGTAAGAAGAGAAAATTATATTGAAAAGCTCTCACTGACGCACAGCAGGGAGAGCATATTAGAAACTGAAAGGATAAAAATGAGGATAACAAGATGATTACATGTATTTCTGACACAGTTGAATGGCAAGTATAAATAATTTTGCTTATATCTGTGTGCACATGTCTGTGTGTTCAATAAAATAAGGCATTCCTTGTCTTTGAAATATTTCCTTCATGGTCAGGGTCCCCCTTTTAGGGCTACAGAGGACAATAAGGAAAACTACATAGAATAGACTCTTCATGGCTGACTTCATCCCTTTACCTCTCTATGCTATCCAGCATCTTTCGTTTCTCATGATAGTTTTGGCAGATTTGCATAAGCATTTGAGCTTCTGGATTTTCCATGTGTGTGCCAATGCTAACCACTCCACATTATATAGGTATAACCTGCTCTGACAGCCTCCAGGGAAGGTTTTTCCTCTCCCCATATCTTCAGTAAATTGGGTCACTGCTAGATGTCTTCAGATGGTGTGCAACTGAGATATATTATTTGCAGACAAACATTTCCTGATTGGAACTATCACCAGCTTCGAACCCCTTTACAGAACATGGGGAGTTTGGAGGAAAAAAAATGTCCATATTAAGGTCATCTTTCATTTTGGTTCTACAAAAAAAAAAAAAAGAAACAAAGAAATCAAACGAACAAGAAAGTTGTGCTTATAAAACCAATTCTGATTTGCTCAATCTGTATTTATTGGGTTCTGAAAATAGATGGAGCATTTGGAGCTCTCCCATGCACTCGCAGCAAAGTTCATTCACATCAGATAATCCCTCCTTTTCTCCCTTTTAGGCAGTATCGTGTAAAAGTCATGTAAATAGAAAGAAAACTTTAAAAGCCTTCAAAAATCTCCAGCAATATTTTAGCAACCTTCATATATGTCTCAAATTTGAAAAATCCTTTATAAGAACTAAATGGATATTTCTGAGTGCTATGGCCAACTTGCAATAGAAAAGAAACAACTGTTACATCCTGGTAAAGGCTCTGAAGATTCAGAAACTTCATAGGAAGTCAGTGATATTTTGGACTATATGATCAATTCTGCTCTTCAGAGTTCAAACATTACATGCATACTATCATTACATCAGAAATCTAGTTGAGATATCCCTGCTCCATTAATGTTTAAATCATTAGCAGTCTTCTCCACCGTGTGTCCTGACAATGTCCATATTGATATCCTGGTTTCCTTTCCCTTACTTTAGTCTTTTTTTTATTTATTTATTTTTAAATACAGGCTTATATATTCATTTTTTATATACTCTAATTTGTTTAGAACCTTTGGCTACAAAGTTTATTTGTGGCTGGCTTCTTCATAAGTAATCACGTCTTCTTAACAGAAGAAAACTGAACTGGTATGCCAAATGCTTCTTACACAGTCACACCCCAACGCAAATAATTTTACAGGCATAAAATTACGCTAAAGGAATGTTTGTGCTGCAGAGTCACACAGAATTGAGAAGATACCAAAAAATTATGTTGCACTCAACTTTATTTAGTATTGTGAATTAACTGCTATGTGCAACAATATCCTTTTACAGCATTATGACCAAGTAGAGTTTTCATAGGGCATATAGGCTGCAGTGTGCCCTGGAAGTGAACTGGAACTCCATAGTGGAACTGGCTCTTTCCTCCCAACATCCTTGCTCATTTTTTGTGGGAAAGCAGAGGTATGAACTGAATTAAATAGGGAACTAAAGAAAGATGAGATAGTGTTATGATTAAGAGGGTGAAGGGCACCTAGAGATTTTAATGTAGTCCCACTTCTGTCCAGAGTCATAGTACTCTAGTTGGCAAATCACGAGAAATACTTGCCTCTTTTACTATGCTTCTCATTTCTGGGAGATGGTGGTGTTTTAAATTTTGGTCCCAGAATTTATCAGTAGAAGAGCTGGCCTCTGACTAAAGAGGAGCTGGCCTGCACAACACCGCATGCTTCTTTCTTTGATCATAGAATCATAGAACAGTTAGGGTTGGAAAGACCTTAAGATCCCATGAGCAGGGATGTCTCACCCTAGACCATGTTGCCCAAGGCCCTCTCTCTAACCTGGCCTTGAACACTGTCAAGGATAGAGCATTTATTACTTCTTTGGGCAAACAGTTTTAGTGCCTCACCACCCTCACAGTAAAGAACTTCTTCCTTATATCTAACCTGAATTTAAGTTTTAACCCATTAACCCCTGTCCTATTACTACAGTCCCTGATGAAGAGCTCCTCTCCGGCATCCTTGTAGGCCCTTGCTGAAAGTCATTTTTCCACTCATGAAATATTACTCTGCACTCCTATAGAAGTGCTCAGAATGATTGTTTATGAAACACACACAAAAAGCTGTAGCAAAGCTGACATAGAAAAATGCGTAAAGAATTGTTCAATTAAAATTTGAGTCTCTTTAAGTATGAGTTGCTCATTCATGATTTTCAAAACAAAAGTGCAGCGTCTGAAGAATCAATGTTCTCTATAAGAAAATATCCATTACTTCAACATTTTTCAATTGTTTCTCAGGGAAAATCTAAATAATATACCCCTCCAGCTTTAAACTGCATAATGTGGAACGCTGTCTTAAAGGAATTGCAATCTGGGGCTACAGATGGTCCTAGAGCTAATAAATTAAGCAGCTGCCAGGAATGTTCATAGATACTAAAATGCTATTGTCTGTGTCATAAAATTTTAGAAATATTTCTTGGCATGACTTTGGCTGAGCCGATTAGCACTTCTCCCAAAAAATTATATGGGCCAGGGACCACCCCTAGTAAGCAGTCAGTGGGTGACTGTCCTGTTTCAAAGGATAAGAGAGTTTAACAGTATGCTTCTATGACATTCTGTGTCTGTTGGCCTTGGTAGCAGACAGTAACCTTGGCCCAGTTATTTTACAAGTATTAATGTAGCCATGAGAACCAGGGTAAAGGCCAGATTATCTATCCAAAAATATTGTTAGTTTTTCCTTCTATCTAAACACCTTGTTTCATTATGAGACCTAACGGCATATAGATATACTGAACATATCATCAAAAATACCACTTAATCAGGGGATGTGGAACTTGAATATGACTCTCATGACATAGCAAACTGTTGCAGGGCAATACATTTTAATGTAGATAACTTTCTTCTAAGCGGTGAAGAAAAAGGCAAGACCAATCTGTACAAACAGGCAAGACCAAAATGCACTGAAACGTTTTCCAGCAAGGACACTGAAATAATTCCTGAGCTAAAAATATTTGAAACTTCTGGTTTACAGAAAATTATGATATCTAAATATTTAGTTATTATGCAGGATAGAAAATATTTTTTAAGTATCAGCATTTTCACTTTGTTCTTATTCTCCTATAAAGTCAGATTTTCTGCACATAAAGGTGCATGAAGTAGGCTGTATCCAGTGTGATTCGACTCCATAAAGACTTTCCACCCTGCTTTTATTTCATTTTACAGTTACAAGGTAAACATTGCCCAGGAGTGGTAAGGGATGCGCAGCTACTTGTCTGCACACAATGAAAGGCAGTGATGTTCAAGGGCATGGAGATGTTCTTCTGCCCACAGCCCCTGGATTAGTGTGTGTAAAATAAATTTTACCTATGAGGATAAAAGTTGAGTTTGTAAAATCTAGCAAGGGGGTTGTTCATGAGACCACAGCTGAAAGACGAAGTTTTCAGTGCTGTTTCTCTTAGGAGCAAAACAGCAGAGAAGCCTACTCACTAGTGTGAAGTAATGCCCCAGACTGGCGAGGGAAGATCATGGGCAGTGTCCCTAGTTTCCACAAAAACAAATGGTCATTACTCTCACCAACTCTGACATCCATGACAAGGAATAAAAGGAGTAAGATGAAAGCTTTCTCTATGAAGTCCAAAGGCCTTCATCTGATGCACAGTGGGAGAGAAAGCCACATGAGCCTCTTGGGAAAATACGTTCAGTGACTGCAGTAATTTTTTTTTAAAATCTCATTTTATCTTCAACATTTCTGCATGCTCAGTTATTCTCATCCCTTGATCAAGATTCATCCTCATACTTGCTTTATCTTCTTCCTTGTGACCTCATGTTCTTTCCTATTTCATGCTCCAGGACGTTTCACTTGAAACAACTCTTCAAGTCAGCTTCCTTTGCTGGTGTCTATGATAACGGCCATCCTCTTCCACTCTTTAATCCCTCAGTACTGCTCTCAGCAGATGTGCTTTCAAGGCTGTCTTCCCTTTGTATGAATGTATCACTTGGGCAGGTTTTTTTTGCAGCTGCCACCCACTGCTAAGGCTCACAGTCCCTTTCACCCACGCTTAATGTCCGTCCTCACTGTTCTTATTGCTGGTGGCTACCCTTGACAGTTGTCCTTCCTCATGTCTTCCTCAGCACTGACCCCTTAGAGTATCCATTATATCTGTATCTCCCTACGGCCCCTTCCTCCACTGACAAGTTCATACCTTTCAGCAGACTTCGCCCTGCAAATTGATGCAGTTTTAGAACAGGCTTGTGAGAACTGTCATTAACCTCACCTACCCTTTCTGATACCTGATACCATAATGGCAGAAAGATGCTGGACTGTAGCTGGGCACAAGCAGCTGCTATCAAACCACTGTGGGGTTATCTGCCATTACAAAATATGTCAGGGAGAGAAGCTGTTCCTCAGTGGACAGGTACCAGCAGCCTTTCCCTGGTTCTGTTCTCACCCAGTGCAAGCAACGGATGGGGCTTATTGAATAAGGCAACTATCATATGTCCTTTTCTGTCCTTGTCTTTCAAATACTATGAACAGAAACAAAATTCGTTACAAGGTATGACTCAGGCTTTGTTTACACTATGCTGTCCACTCCAGACCTAGAAGTTCACAAATGTGGTAAAGCATAGTTACTTTTACTCTCAGCAACTCAATACCACAGACATATATACAAATGAGAACCCTTGCCAAAAGAATTTAATTCTTGGGGAAATTATACATCTTCCATTCTGTGTGAATAGGCTAATTAATTTTTCATTTGTTGCATATGAAATTTAGACTATTTTGTTAAAATACCCATTACTTGAAATTAAAGTTTGTCCTTCCATTCTGACCAAAACCCTATAAATGCCACACATTTGTCTGAAACCTGCACAGTGCTCCGACATCTTGTGCTAACTTCTCTGGTTAGGTTGGTACCTCACCCATTGCTGTGCAGCATCAGAGCCTGTGCCCGGCTGTGCAGCCCAGTGCATCTGCTGTAACAGACCAGCCCAACTTCATCTGATCTGTCTGAGCTTGGCATATGAGGCCATACAGCAGGAGGGAGATCTCACCTGAGAAAGGGTGCCGCTGAGGGGGGCCATATGATCAAAGACTCCCCTACAGAAGTCAGTCTCCAGCTGCAGTCAGCTGGACTGGTAGGTAACTGGACTTGCCAGGCATGACCCTGGCATACAGTACTGCCTCACAGATGGAATACAGCGAACTTCAGAGGTCTGAAGTTAATCATCTCTGAACTGGACTCTGCACAGTGCTACTGTCTCAGGCCTGAACTACAAAATAAATTCTCCATTAGCATCAAAAAAGGACTCTGTCCAGCAGTATCCCACTGTGCCTGAGTGCTGCTATCAGCAAAGTGGTGTGAAGAAATCACAATTGGTAGATCTTTATTAGTAATTTACTGCAGAACATTACTGCTCATTAAAATGATCCCGTTTGTCCCCAGATAAATAAAAGATATCTTCCTCCTGGAGTTCTTCAGTTGTTGCCTAATATGAGGGATTTAATGCTTTTGCCAAAGCCAGCCTGAGGTTTTCTCAAAGCACTGAGCCATAGTAGCCTCAGACTACATGGTGCAAAATTCTTGGGTTTGGGACAAAGACCAGTACTGCGTGTTACCAGAGCAGCTGATACAGTCTCTGGTATTTATTTATGATAGAGAGAGACAGGTTTGCAAGTATCAAAGCCTTCTTGTGTTACTCTCTTTTAATCTTCGTATAACAAAGTACATGAGGAGAAAATTGGTGTGTTAAAAAGCCACCACCCACCACCCAAACTGGGGTAATTTGTCCGTACACTAAAATCAAGAAGTTTCATAATGAAGTAAAGTTAGCTTGGGCCCCTTATTTCAGCTTAGCTGCGAGCAGGGAATTTGAGATGATCTTTCGTTGCAGGATCGCCTGCTGTTTTTCCTGCAGAGCCCTGCTCATCCAAACAAGACAAGGAAAATCTCCTGGATCCAGAAGCTGATGATCTTATTTCTGGCATGCTAAAGCTGTTTTCAGCATTTCACTTCTCCACTTCACATTATTTGAATGTTATAATAATGATTTTGCATGTTTGGGAAATTCCCTACCTCTTCTTACGCAGCAGTCATTCCAAGTTTGATGAATAGCAGGGCTGCCACCCCCAAAAGGTCTTTAAAATGTAACCTCTAAGTCTAATTTACTGTTTCTGTCCAAAACCCTGGAAAATTGCACTTTGGCTGCAGTCACACCTCAGTGGGAATGCCAGTTTCAATCCATTTCAGAGATGGTTTTGGAAATCTTTCCCAGAAAAAAAACAGCTTTCCCAGTTGTTTTCTCCTGGCTCAAAAGTCACAGCCATCTCTCACCTGTAATTCTCTTGGACTCCTCTGCTGATTTTGACATCAGGGCTAGGCAACTTCAATCATTCAGTGACTCATATGGATCTGGTGTTGCTTGGAAAGGTTTTTGAATGTCAGTCTTCTTAATCAGGTTTTTGCCTAAGGGTTTGTGCATTTGGAAATGTCATTGCTGCAGTTACTTAAACTCTTTGAGGTGTGCATTTATTCTTGGGCTCCATGTTGTTTAGCAGCTTTAAATATGCTGCTTTGGGGCGTGGTTCTCAATTGCTGCACCTTCTCGTGTCAGTGCTATGGAGCTGCGGCTCAGTTGTCCTGCCTCTTACCACAATGCAACCTCAGTGAGAGACTATGGCCTGGGATCTCTCAACAGAGACCTTGCAGAGGTCACACATGAATTGCAGCTGAGCATAAACAAAACCCAAGTTGCCAGTTCTGCTGCCATGCTCATCATGATCATATATTATCACCCACTATATCATTTTCAAAGGACATGAATGTATTTTCAATCATTTATCAATTAAGCCTCAAAATATCTCATTGAGGTACTGCAAATTAGGTGATAAAGGGATCAATTTACCTAACACTTCTATGCACCTGCTTCAGAAATTAAATAGCACATCACAGCTATTTGACAATGTACATTTAAATTCCTGAATGATGGACTATAGCCACAAATGAGGAAATTAGCTCCTGTACTGCAGCGCTGTCTGGTTCATATAGCAAAAGCCTCAGACAAGAGTTTTTTAGATGAACTCTTCAGGGGGGAACCTACTGATACAAGAACCCCCATGTGAAATGTGTGGGACACAAAGCATCAGAGTGTGTAGGAATCTCAAATATGTGGGAGAAATAGCTTTATCTTTGCTAGCCTTATCTCTGGTGGATGGCTAGACTCCAGATCTACCCATCAATTGGTTACCTGAAGTCTCCTCTCTGAAAACTGCTTTCCTCTTTCAATATTAAGACTGCAATGATGGAAAAATTATGCTACCTTTGATTCCATTGTTTTTTCTTTGATTACTTCCTCTAAATCCAGCAGTATTTCAACTAAAATCTCTAAGCTAGATTTCAACCAAAAGCTTACAAATAGAAGTATATAAAAGATAATGGAAGGTATGTGCACATATTTTATGGAGGCATATGCACATACACATGCTCATATACATAATATAAAGATCGACACACATATGTATGTATGTATTTATCTGATGCATATATAGGTGAATGGTTTGTTATATATTTTGCTCTGCAAAGGAGGTACACTGTGTGGAGTACTCAAGTGTTTAAATTTGGTTTGTTGATCTATTTTGTTGAGGTTGCCAGAAATCAAGGGAAAACGCTGCAAGGAGGGGACAAATGGTTTTGCTTCTGGAGCAAGAAGCAAAAGTTTGCTGCTTTTAAACTTTCTGTCACTGGAAAGAGAGTGGAAAGTACTCTTACTTCAGTAATTGTCAAGAGCCTGGCAGACAGAGCTAGTAGGACCTTTCCTTTTGCTGCAGTAACAAGGTATTCTAGGGTTCCAGTTTCCCATAGTTTCTGGGAAAAAGTGTGAGGCAGCACACCTACAGAAGCTTCCAGTGAGCTACAAGAAAGCTAGATGTGGTCTTCTCAGGACTTTTGTGCTCTCTGCAGAAAGCACAACAACCATACATTTATGGTGCTGCACAGAAGGGCCATCCTACATTTGTAACCCAAGAAACACAGGCCTCCTCCCAGCAACTGTTTAGATGAGCTGGCAAAAAGTCAGGCAGATTTCTGAAAGAAATCCTTTCTGTGGATCATTGGCAGCTCATTAAATGGTATTTCTGAGCGGTATTTCTGTTTCAAAGAAATGACAAGTTCTGATGCAAGCATGTTTCATTGGAAAATTCCCAACTGCTTTCCCATTTTCTTCTTGGAAATTATGATAATATGACAATTTCCTCTTTTAGAGCCCTGCATTATCTTTGTACCAGGGTGAATCAGAGTAACATTGTTGAAGTCATTGTTTTTACATTGGCAGAAAATTGCCATAGAGGGAAACTGGGGCTTTACTCACACTTTAGAGTTCTGGATGACTGTCTACAAGGTATTCTTTCTATCATTTAGAAATACTGGTAAATATGGTCTTTATAAAAGTATAATTGAGAGATTAGATTTCATATTCTGTGACCTCAGAGTCTGCTTAAAATTCTTTCTTGTTTCTGATAATTTATCGGCAGTTTCTTGCTTATGCACAATGCCAACAGCTACCATAGGTTTTTGGCCAGATCTTGGCCAGCAATTTGCTTTATAGCTGCATGTTGGTGACACTGCTGCTTCAGAAGTCATTTTAATTGTGCTTGTGACTAGCTACCTTCCTAAGCATCTTTCCAACTTGACTGCATTTATCCTAATACTCTGAATACTAGGAAAATAAGGCCTATTATTTATATCTCAGGTGGTAGAAGAAAAATATATTATTACTTAGGTGCTCCATCACTCAAGGATGCTGCTAGCAATCAGGCTATTGACTGCTGAGTAGTGAAGAGCTCTTCCTTGTCACTGTCAAGGTTCCTTTGTTTTGTATTACTGGAATGTTCAGTGAAGCAGAGACCTGGCTCCTCAGCCTAGCACTTATGTTGTGCACAAGGTGTGAGGCTTCTGTGCAGTATAAAGTGAGGTAGCTCTCTCACAAGAAGTTCAGATGCAGATGCCTGGAGCAGAGGACTAGAGCATCAGAACCCAATGACTTGGGCATTTGCCTTAGAGGTCAGTGACTTCAGATCAAACCTCTGGCTTGAACCAGAAGGAAAAATAGTATCTTCTCGCTCCAAAGTGTATTCATTAACCACCAAGCTACTGGCTGGTTTTTGAAAAACCAAAAAATTATATCCTTCATTGACAAGAAGTTCTACATTTGGTCTGAAAAATCAGTCCTCTCCATACTTAAAAATATCAACAACTTCTCCAAAAAAATCTAAAAAATAACATTTGAAAAAAAATCTGCAACTCTTTTTTTGTTTGTTTTAATTGGAAATTTCCCCGCTGGTTCTGCTCTATTCAAAATACATGCATCAAAGATCCTCTCCCAAAACCAAAGGTGGAATCACAGTATCATTTAGGTTGGAAAAGACCTTTAAGATAACTAAGTATATTTCTCAGGGTCTGTTATGCTTTCTTCTGGGATAGAAATTTTTTGTTTCTTTCAGCAGTGGATTAAGTTTTTTATATCAAACATCAGTCAAAAATGGGTAAGCCTTTAACTGTGTGGCTATTATGTAGAACATCCTGATAGAAAAACCTTCCCAGAAACTTTGAAATAAATTGATTTGAAAGCCCCCTAGTTCTCTTGAAGGGGTTAGGTCCAACATATAAAGAAATAGGTTGCTTTGGTTCTGTGAGAAAAATCTACCCAGAGTAGATATGTAATGAGTCTGTTAACCATTTATTCACTGTTAGACCTTTGTATTCCAACTTAAGATTTCATATTGACCCATGCCAGACTCTGGAGATGTCCTCTCCCCTTTCATTTTTTCTCTGTGAATAACTGATAATCTGGTGCTTTACAGAAACCTGCTTAGGTCCCTATCCTTGAGCAGCTTTTGTGCTCCACTGCCAGTTCCTCTGAGCATTATACCTGCTATGCATGAATGCTGTAAATTTACAGCATGATCTGCAGACAGGAACAGAGGCAACTGGAACCTATTAGACCATGATCATTTTTTGAGGACCTGCAGTTCTCATTGAAGTTGTGCATGTTCTGAAAATGAGACGCTCTCCACTACCTTTTTATAAGATATTTTGACAAAACCCTCTGGGGCTCAAGTATGGTTGCAGGAAGGCTTATAGTTAATAAACCTTGTCAACCCTGCCTCGTTTTTCTAATCACATCTTACAGTGTCTTTCGATTTAGTTCTTAATCTCATCAGTTCTCCCCTCTCTAAGCTGGCTGTATTTTTAGCTTTATGACAGAAAGCCCTCGACGGTAAATGTATACACATGCATCACTTGCAGAAAGGTGAAATGTGCTTCTACTACTATTTTTTTTAATTTACAGTGCATACAACTTTAGTTTTTTCCAGGAAAGCTTTATTGTAAAGCATTGCCCTGTCTTCACAAATGGAAACCAAAGTTTATTTGTCATAGGTATACAAATGTTCCCAAAAACAAATTGTTTCTTTTAATAAAGAACAGATGCACCCAGTTTTGTCTAACTGCTGCTCAGGATGAAACCTGCATGAGTCCTGACAAGTTGGAGGATTGCATTCTTCGGTGAAAGTCCATTGGCAGAAATCAATATAGCTACAATCAATTCAGTGATGTTAATAATCATTAAATGTAAATCAGAAGTTGGTGTTCTCAGTCCCCTTCTTTAAACCCTGGAAAATCTTCTTTATATTAATTAAATTCAACAATATAGGAGAGTGACCTGTATGTCTTTATCTGTGCACTTTTTTTGAGATAACACTTTCACCTGAGTTTTAGTAAGTGCATAATACAACATGTTAATACACCACTTGCAAATAACAGGGCTGCACTTAACGTGCAGCATTGCACATGCTGCAGAAAAAGATCCTGTAATTTAAAAACATGATAAAGGAGTACCTGTAAGCAATTGATATAATACAAAGTAGTAAGATCTGCAAAAGCTAGATGATTTCTTGATTGTGCAGTGCATTCAATGCTTGAGCTCCCGGACAACTCAATGGAGTTCTTTGCAGTGCTTATCAGAAAGGTGTGTTCCTTTAGCTTCAGCTGCAGCAGACTTTGTTTTCTCGTCTGATCAGCCTGTGGAAAGCCAGTGAAAATGTCTGCATCGTTGATGTTATCTTTGGACATCTGTAATCAAATCCATGACTTTAGACAGAATAGCAAATGAGTTTAGCAGTTTAATATAGGTGCTGCAAATCTGTACCTTGACAAGCTGTTTGGATCTGCCTGAGTGCCCTGAGACCAGCAAGTCTAACAGTTGCTGTGTTAAGTGACAAAACAAGCTTTGCTTGCTGCCTTTATTCAAGAGCCACCATGCAGCTGGAACAAAAAGGTCACGTGAAAATGAAAGGGTCAAAGTGTACATGTAAATTACCCATTCCCTGAATAAGGGGCTTAAGCCTGTAAGTTTCCTTAGGTGTATGTTCATTGGTGCCACTAAAAATCCAGCTATTAATTCGTCTGAAAAGAACCCCGAACCAGCTGTTGATATTCTATGCAGCTGAACACTAGTTCATACAGATGTCGAGATGCAAAAGATAAAACTCAGCAAAGTCAGTACAACTTGGGTGGAAACTATGGGGAGAACCAAGGGCAACTGTGGAAAAGTTTCAGAGTGGTTTGCTACAGCATGAAGCAAAAAAACGGTCTATCTTTTCATATTTAGTGTTCAACATACACAGAGGCATTAAAAGATCTGATGGCTTCAATCTGCTCTAACCTTTTATCTCTGAGGAGTGACCTAATAACTCACTCTTGGCTGTACCAGTTATGAGTTATCGCTTTGCTCACTCGTGAAGATGAATGCAAACCTCTTTACAGCTCTCAGCCATCATGCATTCTGTAATTTTCTCTGTGTGGGAATAAATAAGATATGTTATTAAATTAATAATAAAATTTGGCTTCACTTGAATTACAGCAGGGGATGTATTTTTCTCTCTTTTTATTAGTAAATGAGAATTTGTAGCTGCATGAGTGTTAATCATGAGCTACTAAGTGCCTTCCCCCATCCTGTCTGTATGCTGATGCAAATGATCTAATAGGAAATGATACAGTGTAGATTGCAAATTTTTTGAGAAAAGTAAAGGCCTATATTTCATACAGGAAAGGAAACTGAATCTTGATTGCTCTTCTGCAGCAAGTAGACAGCAGAAGCTTTTTCCTGTACAAAAATAAAACTGTTAACCATTAAATATGGGGTTTAGTATGGTACCAGTAAACTCCACAAAAGTGGTCATTGCAGCATTAAATGACTGATTTAATGTAATACTAGCGCATTTGGAAATTGCTTGGGATCATTAAATAAGTGTGTTATTAGCTGTCGATAATAACCAGTCTTACATGCATTATGTGGTTATATATACCTTGCATATAACTCATATGCAGCTAAGCATAAAGGCAAGACTCGGTGGAAAACAGATTGCTTAATTCTATCAATTTTTCACACTTCATAGATCGACTTTTAACACTGTAGTGATTTTGGTGCACACCATAATTAGGAAAGACAATCAGGCTTTCTATATTTAAAAAATGTCTCTGTTCCTGGAGTCTCAAATGAAGGATTATATTCCAAATATATTGCTGGTGAAGTAGTCATTTCCCCCACACTTAGCACCCTCCCACTGTTGTCCTCACCCCAAAATATTTCACTGAAGAAGTAAAAATGTAACTGTTTTGACTTTTAGCCAGAAAGTCCTCTCTTCTCAGAAAAAAAAACACATTTCTGCATCAAGCATGTTCTTCTTGAATAGAAACCAGTTTACCTGCAATTCTATCTATCAGTCAAAGGGTAATATAAGGCAACCTCTGTGCATGGCAGGCGATGGAGGCTGGCTGGTATGGTGAGAAGACCCTTCAGTGCTCAAGTGGCTTCTGATACTGCTCCTCACTGGAGTCAGTCCAGCTCATCTCCCCAGCTTCATCCCCCGGCTGCTTGTGTTTGGCAGGAGGATGCCTCTCTCACCATAAGTGAAGGCTCTTCTCTGCTGACACGGTGTAACCCCAGCTGGCAACTAAGCACCACACAGCTTATTGCTCACCCCCCGCCCCCAGCAGGATGGGGGAAGAGAATGGGAAGGCTGAAAGTGAGAAAATTCATTGGTTGAGATAACATCAGTTTAATAATACAAAAAAAAAATCATAAATTCTAATGAAAAGGAAAATAGCAAAGGGAGACAAATAAAACCCAAGAAAGACAAGCGATGCAAATGAAAGTAATTGCTTGCCACCAATCAGCCAGTCCTCAAGCAGCAGCCCCCCACCAACCTTCCCCTTAATTTTATTGCTGAACTTGATGTCACGTGGTATGGAATATCCTTTCAGTCAGTTGGGGTCAGATGTCCCATTTGTGTCCCCTCTCAATTTCTTGTGCACTTCCAGCCTGCTCACTGGTGGAGTGGGGCGAGAAGCACAAAAGGTCTTGAATGTGCAAGCACTACTCAGCAATACCTAAATCATTCCTGTGTTATCAGCTTTCATCCCTGTTTTACCAATTTTCAGCACAAATCCAAAACATAACCCCATACTAGCTACCATGAAGAAACTTAACTCTATACCAGCCAAAACCAGCACACGTGCACACCTGGGGAGGCAGAGGCAAAGAGGAGGTTCGTTTTGAGGAACCTTCTTTTATTCCTGACTTTTTGAGTAGGAGGCTCCTGTTTTGCAAACTGCTTATACCAGATGAAGCCTGGCTGGTTCCTCAACGCATTTTTTCCCTAAGGCCATGTTACCGCATAGTTCTCCCACAAGGTTTACTTGCACAGCTTGTTCCAGTTTCAGAAAGATGACTGACTTTGCTGAAGGTATCGGTGCATAAAATTGGAGTGCCAGGAGGACCAGTAACATCTCAAGGATGAAAATGGACTTTTAAAGTGTAATCAGAATGATTCTTTCACTTAACAGACATCTTTCTGCAATACCTCTGCTAAACTTTTGCGTAAATATCAGGCCATGAAGCTTGAAAAAAATCTAGCAACAAAGACAAATAATAACAGTTTCAGCTGCTGAAGCCTTGATATTACAGCAAGTGTAAGAAATAAACTTAAATGTCCACAGAGTTTAGGCATTTACAATCTAAAGTTGCAAACATGATTTGTCTTAAGTGTGTATGCTTTTAAAACTGCCCCCATTAAATGCAGTTGCAAAACTTTCTCTGATGTCAGTGGTATACGGTAAGGTCCCATGTTTTAATATTACTGCAGCAGCTGGCATGACTTTAGAATTGTTACAAATGGCATGTAAGAGTTTTAGTGTAACTTGTCGAGAGAAGAAACAGTGCTGTACTCCTCCTCTTGAAACTGGGTTGTCTCCATTGCACTGCATCCTGAGCCAGTTCAAGGTTTACTAGAGCTGTGGGGAAGATCAGCTTTACCGCTGCTAGGTGTGGGGGGAGCTGGTGAAGAAGTGGGGCTAAAGCTGCTGATTTCACAAATGAGTGTGGGGGAACGGCGTTGGTTTGGAGAGCTAGGACAGGAGAGAACTGTTGCTCCCACCACGAGTAAGGAGAGAATACGTTTTGGTGAGAAACTGTCCCATGCCTACTAACACCCTTGAATGTCACAGCAGGACAAGCCTATTTTCAATTACAGTGGGGACCACTCTCACCAAGGTTGTTTTACTGTTCTGGGCAATTGCCTGCCCAGCCCCCTCCACAAGCTGACCCTGTATCATATCTGCATGGTTTCTACCAAGACTGCCTTCTTTCCTTTACAGTTGTCTCCCCACAACCAAATGTTTCTAGAGCTTAAGGTAATTGATTGTCATTTTTCTTCCGAAAGCTCTCCAATGCACAGCTGCAGACGTGCTGTTCCATGTGTCAGATGATATTCTGAAAATGCAGGAGAGTTTAAACAAAGAGCAACTCCATGGGAGAAACGTATCACTTAATAAGACACTCAGTGAACAAAGTGGAGCCTGCTTTCCCTTGGTGTCAGATCTCATGGGCAGGTTCCTCAGTGCCTAATAATGTTTAGGTGCCACTTGAAGATGTCTCTTCAGGGGAAGGAGCCATTCTTCAATCAAGTGTTTTTGCCTTGTTGAATTCTAGTGTTGAATAAAAGGTGAATTTACCTTACAATTTTTCCCTCTGTGGGGATGCTAATAAGATCGTTTTTCTCTCAGCCACCTGTTTCCATGTAACTTGTGGGAGCTTAATATCTTTGAAAGCAGTTTCGACTTGATTTGACAAACCAGTGATTTCAGAAAGTATTGGGGAGACAGACACAGAGCACACACTTAGGTGAATGCACAACCTCTGCTTCCATGGGGAACCAAGCAGAGCATCACTCTTATGAGAACAAGACTATTATTTACCAAAAGTATAAGCTCATATAAAACAAAATGAAATAAATATGCAGAATACCATGCAGCACCAAAGAAACAAAATCTTTCTCCTCTTCTTACAGAACTGCTCAGGGTTGGCCTAGCACTGCACATTTTTAAAGTTAGCTAACTGAAAGTTTTAGGGCTCATGAAAAAAAACAGAATATTTTTGGTTTTATTCTAATTTGCTTCTTTATGAAGAAACTATTTTTTTCTTTTCTTTTCTTTTTTTTTTTTTTCTTTTCTGACAGAAAAAGTGAAGACTGCATCAACAAGATGTTAATCAGTTCAAAACTGGTCTTCAGGCTTTCTCCAGTGGCCAAAAGCTGAGGAGGAGGCAAATTATCAGCTTGAAGAATTTTTAAAATCATTATTTTAAATTGAAAAACAAAATATTTGAGAGTAAAATGAGAGCGTTTTCACAAATAAGTAAACTAATTCCCAGTTGATTCTAATCAATTCTAACTTCAATACTGATTGAAATGGGAGCAGAGACTGAATCTGAGCATACTTTAAAATGGTCTTAGATGCAGTGTAGGCTTTTCTAGAATGGCTGAATCAGTGAAGCTGGTATGCAGTAAGACGATGTTCACAGGCCGGGAGTTTGCGGGAATGTAATGGGGAACCTCCTGCATGGAGGGTGTGAAAGAAGCCCATGTTGATTTTTATGGTGTGCCTACCTAATCTGGTAATACCAAGCAGCTTTTGCATGCCTTGCTGTGTCCTCAGCACTGAGTGCGCAGGTCTGTTTCACAACAGGACCGCAGTCCTGGTGGTGGGCCATGCTGTTGTATCATTGCTTCAAATGTAGAAACCATGGTTGTGTGTCACACCATGTGACCTGACTGGAAGTTGCATATTTAATGGACTAAATGCTTAGTCCCACTCTCCTCTTTGACCAGCCACTGTACTTTATCTTCAGCGCACTGTGCTGTGTTAGCAACAGTGTTTCTATTAAGTTAATTTGGGTGTGAGTGGTTTTCACTCTTACTGTGCAGCCTGGCTAATATCTCCATGAGCTGGTCTCTGATTAATCTCATCAAATGTATCCTACCACCAGCGCATACCAAGTTCTCATAAAGTACTGACACATATTTGTCAGCAGATTTAAGCATTTTCTGTGCACATAGGCAAAATCTGGATCTCCTTGAGGTCATACTCACATTTAATAGTGGGAATGTAAAAAAAACCCATAAAGATGAAAACTGCAATTGCATACCACTTATTAGGAACAGAAAATAGCTGAAACATATGATGACCTTCAGTATCTAAACTGAAGATTAAGTGAATTTCCCAGCATACGAAAGAAATCATCTCTACTAATAACCAGAATACACTTACACAAAATGTAAACACCACTGCTGATCTGCCAGGACAGAGCAAAAAACAAGGGAAACTAATTATAAGAATAGTTACCCTTGTTGACCAAAACTATCATAGCCTGAACTAGAATAAAGTAGGAGCTCCTGCACAACTTGAGGTAGATGTGATCATTTTTTGGACAAGGCTCATGCCCAGCATCATTGCACATGGATCTTCCCTCACAGAAAGGGATCCACTGGCTGCAAATCACCAAGTCCAACCAGCTCACTTCCACTCAAAGCCAGGTGACGCCAGCACTAGGTCAAGACAGTTGTTGTTTTGTTTAGCTGAGCCTTGCAAGGGGCAGAGGCTCAGCAATATCTCCTGCTAGCTTGTTCTTCTCCAGCACTACTGACCTAGTGAAGAAGGTTTTTTTTCTTAAATGGTCTTAATCCAACCCTCTTAACCACAATCTGTGACTGCTAACTCTTGCTATGTCATCTGCCGACAGTGAGAGAAGCTTTGGTCAGACATCTTTGCACCTTCTTGTCAAGAACATAAGCTCCTACCATATCACTTTTTACCCTCTTCTTCACCAGACTTTGCACCAGCTCCCTCTACTTTTTGCAGGGCACATGCCCATGGCACCTGCCCATCATGGCAACTCTCTGCAGGACCTTATCCAGATTGCCCACATCCCTTTCAAGCTGGAAGGTCCAGGAATGGATGCAGCATGCCAGGACAACCTCACCAGTGCTGGGCAAAGGTGGATGAGAGCTTTCCTCAGCCCACTGGCCATCCTCCTCCTAAAGCAGCCCAGTGCCCAGTTTGCAGTGACAGTACTTCACTGGGTCATCCTCCACTTGATGTCCACTGTAACACCCAAGTCATTGTCTTTGTCCCATCTCTCTGCTACTACCTTGTTGCTTTCTCTTTTTTGAGTCATCAATTCTATGTGCACGTGCCCCTTATCCCTGCTGCATCAGGGTCTTTGTCAATTTGAGATGAGAGCTCTGTGTAATCTCCAGGAGGCTGTTTCACACTATAACTTTGCACCACACTCAGTACAGTGGGGTGCCATTAGCTTGCTTATATTAATTCTTACTCATAAAATTGAAAGGTTTTACTTTCTATTTCTATTTAATATACACATCAAATAAGTCATCTCATTTTAGCACACCAACAATAAGAATCATACTGTGAAGGGTAAGCTTGAAAACAGTGCGGGAAATAAAACAGATTCTTGTCCTGTTTTGAAAAGACTTAAATTTGTGTGAATGTCCGAAGATTCAAAAATGGAGGAGTCTACTTCATTGGAAGACAACTAGTCACAGCTTAAGTTTACATCATAAAATACTGCTCAGAGCAGTTTCTGAGGGCTGGAAAGCAATTATATTTGATCTTGAATTGTTAGGACATATTACCTTATACACTTTTATCCCATATCCAATCCTACCAAAAAATTTCCAGGCAGGTTTTGGGAGTTGGAATTTACCAGAAGCTATTCCTAGCAGGCAATTTGTGGTCACTACATGTCGAAGACTAAGAGAATTTAAAAGCATAAATCTGTGATATGTCATGTAGCCCAGGCGCATTCAGTGCCTAGGTACAATGCTGGGCATGTTTAATTTACCAGTTGACACAGCCGTACATGCCTGCCCTGTGCAATTGTGTGGAACTTGGGTTCTGTATTCATACAACAGCAGTAATTGAGAAATAAATAACTTTCCTTCATGACTGAAAAAGGCAATGAGGCCCATGTTACTTGGAATGAAGCACAGATCAATAAAGTTATGCCAAACAAAATAAAACCCTGTTAAGATGTAGCAGAAACCATGCCGCTTACCATAATAGGCTTTATTCCTATCTCCATAATAGTAAAAAAGGAATCCTGTGATGCAGAAGTAAGGGAAATGTGCCGCTTTTTGCAAAACATATTTTTTGATCAGCTCATCTCTTTCATCAGCCTTTCCTTCTGAAACATGAAAAAAAAATTAAAAAAAAAAAAAAAGGAAAGAAAAGAAAAAAAAAATAACCAGTCTAGAAACTTTCAATCTACTTATGGCCTTTGAGCTCCCAATATCTCCATCTCACTCACTCCCTTGTTTCCTCCATCCCGCTTCCCCCTTCCCTATACCTTGTCTATATTTCTGCTGTCCAGATCAATGAGCCTCGAAGCTCACCCTTCTGTTTCCTTCTCTTCGCTAACCATGAAGTAATATTTTGAGTTGCTGTGAAGGGGCTTGGTTCATCCTCTCTGAAGTCTGATCATTTGGATTAGGAAGGGACCAGCTGTGCATCAGGTGTCCCCATAGCAGTGCTGGGGGTGCACAGCTCAGCCTCCTGCTGCGAGCCTTATAGGCTCCACTGTGGTTTCTGTATGTATGTACAGCCAGCTCCCAAACTATTTCACCTCACTGCATTTTTACTTCTCTTTTCTTCCTCTACTTCCCCCCTCCCACTTTCTTTCAAAACAGTTTTACAAAAACGCATAATAATGTGCATGAGATATTGACATTTTTTAATATTGTCATTTTTTAAGGATTTATGACTCAGACAGAACATCTACACTTGATATTTCTTCTCTTGACATAAACATAAGAAATAGTTCAGCTCCTGAAAGGTAGAGTGGCACCAAATTGACATCTGTCCTGGCTTCAGCAGTAGCAGTCATTTTTCTCCTTCTTAGTAGCTGGTGCAGTGCTGTGTTTTTGACTTCTGGCCTGGGAACAGCGCTGATAACACCAATGTTTTCAGTTGCTGCCCAGTAATGTTTACTCTGACCAAGGACTTTCTGAGCCTCATGCTCTGCCAGGGAGGAGGAGAAGCTGGGAAGAAGCAGAGACAGGACACCTGACCCAAACTGCCCAAAGAGGTATTCCATACCACAGCACATCATGCCCAGTATATAAACTGGGGGTAGTTATCCAGAAGGGCTAGATCACTGCTTGGTCAGGCTGGGTATCGGTTGTCGGGTGGTGAGCAGTTATATTCTCTTTCCCTGTTATTTCCCTTATCATTATTATTATTGGTGGTAGCAGCAGTGGTTTGTGTTATACCTTAGTTACTGGACTGTTCTTATCTCAACCTGTGGGAGTTACATTCTTTCGATTCTCCTCCCCATCCCTTCAGGAGCAGGGGGAGGAAGGAGGGGATTGAGTGAGCGGCTGTGTGGTTTCGGGGTTGCCAGCTGGGCTTAAACCATGACAGCATCCAGGAAGGAATCACATGTAGATGGGGGGCCGTGTGTTGATGTAAGCAGAGGAGAACTGAACATGTAGAACAGAAGAAAGGAAGGAAAGAGCCACCGTAAGACACCATCACAGAGGCAGATGCACAAATGTGGAAAAACACCACCTTGAATATAGTCCAGTGACAGAAGCACAAGAAAAAAAATCTAAAAGATTTACTGTGGCTATGGTGTGATCTGAGAGGAACTCAGAAGCATGAACTGTCTCCTGTGGGGTGATTTGTCCCACCACCCTATTGGTTAACAGGGCTCTGACCCTTTTTTGTAAATGAAAGAGACTGAATCACAGTTAGCCAATTCTACAATATGCTTAAACCAAGTTAATACATTCAGTGGAAATTCACTTAATGTCTGCGCTGAACAGCCACAGTTCCTTCTGCTCTATTCCATTTTCCCACTATAATGAGTCAGTGCAACCCCTGAATAAAATGTAGCTCAGGAGATGCAGTCAAGCTGGAGAGACCGATGCATCCAATGGAAAAGGACTGCGTGATTTGGAACTGCAATTTGCACAAAGCTCTGTGACAACTCAGAGGAGCAGAGTTAAGTTGTAACTCCATGCAAAAACTGCGTTTCTCAACATATTTAAAAAAAACTTAAAGAAGTTCCTAACCTCCACCTTAAGCCTCTATTTTGATTTCTTATTGTAATTCAGGATGGAAACAGTATGCCAATATTGGAATGGCCAACCAGAAGGCCTGGTATTCCAGCCTTCCTACTGCCTGGTGTTATCCTACACAATGCTAGAGCAGCTGCAGCTTGGCAATGAGTAACCCAGAGTGCTAATAACCATGTCCTTTCCCACTTAAGTGAAAGTCAAAAGTGATAGTTCAGTAGTTCCAGTTAAATACTTTATATCACTTTATATTTCCACTCAAAGCGGCTTTAAAAGAAGATTAATGATGAATTCTGCATATGCATTATCTTTAATAAAGGCGTGTGACATGTGTTAGTAGTACTGTTCAGGACTGTTGTCACATTCCAACTCGCTTCATCAGGTGTTGTCAGAGCTGTGTGAATGTTAGCAGACAGGTTGTGGAGCCAAGAGTTATTTACTTTTAGACATTATTTTTCTTTTCATTTGCGATTTATCATTTTTGAAAGAACAGTATTTGCTTCTTCCATCAGATGAAGTTCTGGTTTTTTTCTTTTAATTTTGGGAAGCTTCTTTATTGGATTTTGATGAGATCAAACTTTCTTCAGTGCCCTAAAATTGGTTGTCAAGATAGTGTCTTATTCAGTAATATGTAAATGCACAAATTCAGTCTTGTCTTCAGTGTGCATGTGTATAAATTTCTTTTTTTCAAGCACCTCTCTAATAATCTAGAAACATCAGCTAGCATAGTTTATCAGAAAAACTGATTAACCTATCTAGTACACTTCAAGTATTAAAAACTAAGTTGCAATCAATCAAAGCCTCTTAGAGGATGTTACTTCATTTAGTGCAAAGAAAACCAATCCCATCCATGTCAGGGAATAAAATGTTTACACTTGTGTTTCCAAATAAAAATAAAAGTGATGTTTAGTTTCTTTCAATAGAGCCACGTAAACAGTGCTGTAGTTCACCAGCTCACAGTACAAGGCCCAGAATGGTACTGATGAAGTTAATGGACTTTCAATGAAACCCTCTAGAGTTCAGTAGGTGAATTACTGAAATTGTATGACTGTCAGCACTTCTGAGCTGAAAATGCAGTGTGTTTAGATGCAGTGCCATAGTTTTACTTTATATACCAATACTTTCACCATGTTTCAGTGTTTAAAGGGTGGCTACCAAGAAGATGGAGACTTTCTTTTCACAAGGAGTCACCTGGAAAACACAAGGGGTGACAGATACGAGTTACTTCCAGGGGGATTCTGGCTGGACATAAGAGGAAATTTTTTCACAATGAGAATAATCAGCCATTGGAACAATCTCCCCAGGGAATTGAGGGGTTCCTCAACATTGGAAACTTTTACGATTCATCTGGACAGGGTGCTGGGACATCTAGTCTATGCTTTGCCAAGAAAGGTTGAACTAGATGATCCTTGAGATCCCTTCCAATCTGGTATTCTATGATTCTGTGGTTTAATAGAGCACCAAAATGGGAGTGGGAGAAAAGAAAAAAACACTAATGATGATTCCCTTAGGGCGCACCTTTACGTTTTGATCTGAGAGACATCTAGTTTGGCTTTTTGAAAATGCTGTGATATCTCTATTTGTGAAGGTTTTCTCCAATAGTAATGACTAATCTGCATTGGAGCATAGATGTGGCTAATAGTTTCATAGCTTTTGTGAAGCCATGGTGATGATTAGCTGACATAGTTTGGCAGTGACTTGTCCTCTGGGAATTATCTCTGAAGGTCTGTGAGAAATGCACTGATGGGAAAGTCTTAAGTATAAAGAAGGAAATGTCAAAAGATGGTGTAAGAGGTGTGATGTAGGAGATAAGAGACAGAAAAAAAATCACAGTAGCAAACACTGGCAATGTTGCATCCAACATTGTCAGCAATTACAGAAACTGAAAGGCACAAATTAATTAGGCATTGAGGTCTTCCAATTTCTGTTAAAAAACAAAACAAAACAAAACAAAACATCGATTTTTGCTCTGTTCCTTACTGACAGTACCAGAGAAGATGTTAAAGGGTTACTGCATTTGCATTATTTCTGCTGCTGCTTTCACAAGCAGGTTTTGTCAAATAAATATGGGATATATTTGCCTACCCTTGTACCCAAACCTGTGCTGACCAAACACCTTTGGGTGAAGCGGAGTGGGAATCTCATGCCCCAACTCAGGACAAGTAGAGAAGAAAAGAAGATGTTATAGCACAGCTGAGCAACAGTGACAGAGCTTGCTGAAGGAGAAAATTAAGTACTAGTCTGGGAACAAGCTGTAATTTTAAGAGCCTGTTCTCCCAAGCCTAACTTACTACCTCTAGCATAGATCTGCACACAGTAAGCACAGTGCTCATTCTGTACTTTTTCTAGAATGGATGTGCTTTTAAGATATTAAAATCTTGCCTTGTGTCTTTAATGAATAGGGAAAGCATGCTTTTGCACTGAACTAGATAACCCACATAAAATCCTTCAAAGGACAATACAAAAGAGTGGAGTTATAAGTTCATGTCATCATTGCTACCTACATGCTATGAGGGGGAAACTGTTTAGTATTGGGTTTCTGCTTTGAGAATGTAGGGGGAATTCATAACATCTTAACACTGGTAAAGGCTGGGGAAAATGCACAGAAAGGGGGGAAAGAAGAACTCATATAATAGGTGCTCTTGAGGTTAAATTAAATCTGAACTTTCCTATACTTTTAGAAGTAAAGGACCCTAACTTTCTAAAGACATGTATGAGGTTTGAATGTAGATCTGTTGCAAAGATTTTGTTTTCACTCCTCAAAATGTGCCACCCTTATACAGCACAGTAAGTTGTCAGATTTTTGGGGTTTCTGTTTGTTTGTTTGTTTTGTTGTTTTGGTTTTTGGGTTGGGATTTTTTTGAGAACTGAATTCCCCTAGGGGAACTATCTTAGCATCATATAAAATATGTATCTCATACTGGGCTACATTCCGGTGCTCTGCTTCATGCCAGTAAGAGCTCATCTGCACTTAGTTCACCGTGAAACACAAAAACCCTCATAAAATAGTAAGATATTAGAATCAAACTTAAGGTCAGCCCCTCGCCCCTCGTCCCTCTTTGCATAAAAGCCACTAATGCTTGCAGTATGTTCTAATAAAATTTGTATGAATCATTATTTTCAACCTCAGTTTGTTAGCTAGATGATTAAGGGACTGGAAACATAGTTTCTATAGATCTGAGGACACCAGGGACAGCTTATTACCCAATATTTTTCTAAACTGGTTTTGATATGTGGGCTTTAATGACTGAATCAATGTGCTGATAGGAAGGACATCAAGATTTTAAAATATTGCTGTATCATACTTAATTTGCAATGCGTTTCCTTTTCTGTCAGCACAGTTAAGATGATATTTTGCAGTGATGTAGTAAAGAGCAAAATGTTTTCAGGCCTTTTTGCGTGGGTTATTTCATGTAAAGAATAATCAAATTTCACTTATAATTTTTTGTGTATTAATACAACTACTTCGTATTGTGTAAAAAGTTCTGTGAAAGGCTCTGGTACTTTCATTTCTTCTATTTAAAAAAAAAAAAAAAAACCTTTCTATAATTAAGCTTATGCCATAGAAGATTTTCTTATTGAATTTTCCTTTTGACAAGATTGATTTCTGTATTGGCTCTAGGAGATGGAAACCAGTAAGTAGAAACTGACATAAAAGAGATATTTGGGCTCTACAGTAATGTTGTTTGCTACAGTAAGAGCTAAACTAAAGTCTAAATTGCCACCAGCTTCTTCTGCATATGCAAATGCATTTCTCTGCATCATAGTTACATCCTGTTTGAGGAGGTCAAATAAACATAGCCACTGATTCACCTGTCACTGCAATGGTGGTGGGTGGGAGGGAATTTGTATGTAATTAGGATACCTGGCACGAATTTTGGTCTGGAAAACATTAGCATAAAACATGTCAGAAAAGCTGAAGCCTCCCCATGCTCTTTCACACAGAATAAACATGAGAATAACCTGCAGGTGAGTGGACTTCTGTGCCAACCTGCAATAAGTGTTGGCTCTGCTCTTGCTGCTATTATTCACTGCTCCAGATGACCGGTGATACTGACGTTGTTGTTCATCTATGTTGAGCAGCAGTACTACTGTGTGTCAGATGTGCTGTAAGTCATAAAATTGCAAGGTGATGGTGGTGATGTTCCAAGTGAATTTTTACCTGCTGTATAATTTCATAAAACAATAAACACAAATCTCCTGCATTCATCCTGTAGCATAGTTAATTTGCAGAGCATCAGGTGAAAAATCACTGCTAGTTGCTCACCTAGTAATAATAATGGTTAGCGAGAATTTCTAATAAATCAGGCTTAGACACTCAAAGACATTCTATCTAGATTATTTATTTTTTCATTACAGGTTTTGATTTTGCAATTTATTATTCCTCTTATTATTTACTCTCTACCAATATCCACATTTTGCACTGTTACAGCCCAAACTCAGCAGAAGGTGCATATCACTGCTCCAGGGATCTTACGCCAGATATCACAACCCGGTCCATGCTTTGTTCAGTAGCAAATCCTGTGCAGGGGTGGCAGCTCCAGGCATCTCCTCCCAGCCTGTTCCCATGACTGCCTGGCACGGGGACTACACACAGGTGCAGAGGTCTAGAGGAGCAGGTCCAAATGCTATCTGGGAGCAGTGAGGTTGCCACTGGTGGGGCAGGAGTTTGACTCCAAAAGATGCCATTCTAATAGACATCTCCTGGAAGAGCAGCAGTGACTGAGTTTGAATAGGCATTTTTCAGCTGAGAAAATTGTGGCAAGTTGTGGAGCGAAATGCCAGTCAATTCTATATCTCTGAATTCATAATGTGCAGAATAAAACATTAGCATGCAACATTTGACTGTTGGAATAGATGAAAAGAGGCTATTTTCAAATTCCCTAAATGACATGAGTTCTGCAATTAGAAGTAAAGGAACTTCAAAGTCTCCCAAAAATGCTACAATAAGTGTTGTAATGCCTACAGGGGAGAAAAGCAATGAAGCTGTCATGAGACGCAGATCTTACTTTGCCTTCCATTTTGATTCTGGGATGAGCAGTTGTCTGTACAGCAAATAAGTGCATATACAGTTACAGCTTACAGTTACAGGTATGCTTCAGTCTTGGATGTCACAGAGACCTTCCCTCTCTCTTTCTCTGTCTGCCACTATTGGAAATAAAATCAGCAGAGCTGCTTTAACTTGCAGCCCAAGGTTTAGAAAGTAAACTGGAACAGACTGTTGAGGGCATAATCAACAAAAAGTCTGGATATTTACTCCCCCAACCCTGATCTGTCAGTACTCAAAATTGCTGATTTTCCAAATGTGCTTAAGCCCACGTATTTTTCTGGGTTTTCTGTGCAAATGGAGGGAATGGAAATAATTGAGTTGTGAGGAAAGGCTTTTGCTTTGGTGCACCAAGAAGTTTGTAATAAGAACATTAGCACACTTATTAAAATGTCTTGTTTGTTCATGCCCTGAGTTTTAGACAGGGGTATTGCTTTTTATTTTTTTTCTAAGATATCTAAATAAAAAGCTAATAGCCTATTTCTGAGCATGGCTGCCTAGATGGGAATTTGCTAACATTAATAGATTCTCATTAGAGAAATTTTGTCATGCTCCGGTCAACAGACATTTGGTCACAGGTAACGGTCTATTTAAAAGTAGGACCAGCTCCAGCAACTGAGGTTGCTGCTTCCCACTGCAATGCCAGCACTTTCTGCTGAGAAACCTGCTTTTGCCAATCCTGGGGGAACCACCGGAGCCAAGAGGCAGTGTATGAGCCATCCTGTTATACCTGCTTTCCTGCTGGTGTTCAGGATGTGACCAGCAGTCCTCCAGATCCACTGGCTGCTGGCTGTCATTTAGGCACTCTGAGGTAGTTGTGGGCTTCACCAAAGTTGTCTGGAGCCTGCCCTGGACCAGTTGCCAGGGAGAGAGAATGCTGAAGGACTCTTTCTCACAGTTCTCCTCTTATACTCATGTCACACCTATAGCACACTATATGCCATAGGACCCTGCCTCCAGGTGCCACAAGTATGCAGACCTACCAGTGGACAACATATTGCAGTGTTCTCATTTGGAGCTTGCAGCACAACTGCTTTCTACAGCCTTTCTCTTTATAGATTAATTCTGTGACTGGAATGTCTCCACAGCCACTGCATGAGAAAAAATGAGTTAAAACTAAGAGCCAGCCTGGCTCATAGCTAAACAGAGGGTCCTACTGCTTATTAATGGGTTTCCGCAAGGATTCCACATGTAAAGCTGAGCTCTAAGGGACCTAGATGATACATTGCAGTGTTGCAAAAGGCAGGAGCTAATCATTGGGAACACCATCTCCACGAGGGAGATAGTCGCAAAGTTCCAAACCTTAAGTCGTAACATCTCTTCCGCAGTTAGCAGAGATTATGTAAACCCTGAGCCAAAGCCCCCAACATCTATTTAATTTCGAACAGAAGGCTGAACTCCAAATGGTGAAACATTCCAGATTCAGCGATCATAAATCCAGGGGTGACATGAACAGTAAATTTAATAGGAGGAACTCCTATCAGTGCTCCTACCTTCTAAAACAACAACAACAACAACTCCTCTGTCTATTCATACACATTTCTAATTAAATCATCTAAAAAAAGGAAGAAGAAAGGCAGTCTGGGTTGGCCAAGCCATAGAAAGACATTTCAGCACTTAAACTCTTCCTTCCAACTGAGCTGGTGCCAGGGGCTTTGAGAAGCTCTCCTTGGCAGAGGGAAGAGGGCAGCTGCCCTCAGTGTTTGGGGTACATATGCCCTATTTGGGGTCTGCCTTCCCCAGCTCTCCTGTAGAGCTGTCCATGCAGCAATTTCTCTACCCGCCCTGCCGTAGCCTATCTCAAGGGTAAGTGCCCTGCCATCTCATTAGGACATTACTTGAGTTTGCAAGTAGTTCTGCACAGACTGGAAACTCTGACAGTTTTGTGTGCAAGTAATTACACAATAGCTTTATGCTTTGCATGGCTTTTAAGCACTTCCATAATTAAAAAAAAAAAAAAAAAAATATTTTTACTGTAAATGTTGAAAATCTTCTAAGTAAAAATATAATAACAGTGAACCTAATGTACTACATAAATTCAGAAATATATCCCTTCATGTCAAAGTATAAATAAAAGCATCTATGCAAAGCACAAAGACTATTGGAAATTCTGAGCAATGATGTTCAGATATTGCTGAACAGCAGTTTAAATTATATTATTTACAGGAAGTTTCTCCCCTAGCATCAAGAAAAGAAATGTAAACCTATCAAGGAAACCATAAATATTTTGAGTTTACATCTAGTAAATCATGACAGAGCTGAAACATTATAACAGTTTCCCATGTTGGATGATTTACTTTGTTGGGCACAAAATAATATTTCCAGAGTTGTTTATGCTAGGCAGCTGTTTTGGAAAGTTACTGACAGAGCAGAGGTTATGTTACCTTTCACTTGCTTTACAGTTTGACAAGAAATTTGTTCCAAATGTCCCTTCTGTCTAGTGGCTATACCCAGCATTGGAGTACAAAAACAAAAAAAGAATTAGGGAAAACTTAGAGCAGTTCTGCAAACTGCAGGGTGAAGAATTTCCCCAAGATAATCAGATACCTTCAGAAAACCCTTTCAGATCTTTATTATCCTTTTGTATGAGGATTGCAATGCTCCTGTTCACTGTGCATTTCTGTGTAACACTTCATTTGATGTTACACATTTAGTTCATTTGGCCTCAGCTGCCATTATTCAGCAGGCTTCATTTACCTCAGCAGAGCTAAGCCAGTATACATCAAACACAGCTCTGGTACACAATCCTTAGAGTTAAGAAATACATAGCCCTTTTCTGTGCGGTTAGTAGAAGCAGGAAACTTCTGTAAAGATGTAATATTATGTACTTCTGTTGGCAAACCACCACATAAGTATTTAAGTAACTGTTGGTGTAAACCACTAACTAAAAAAAGCCAACCAACCAACCAACCAAACAAATCCCAAAAACCAAATACACAGGTGCAGATGTACACAGAGATTCAAAACCCCAAAATATATAATATATGAGACCTAGGCATACAGAAGCATGAGTGAATCACCCTGCCTCCAAACTGATAGATATGAGTGATTTTATCCTATGATACTAGAAGTATGATGGATGTTGGGTTGTAAATAGAATATGTTCCAGGTGCAGGGAATCTGTGCCCTTCCTCTCCCAGCTTTTGCTATCAGGGAACTAGTCTCTATCATTTGATACATTAACTTTCATGGTAGCTCTTTTTCTCCTTTCTACTGCTGCATTATGAAAGCCAGTAAGCTGAAAAAAAAAAAAAGGGCTGATGTTGGTGACAATAGCTTATTAAAAAATAAGGAACTATATTAATATTTCAAGGACTCTAAACGAAGGGGGAAAAAAAGCACAAAGATCTCTGAGTAAATCTGCAGCTGGTGTTAAGCAGCAGAGTGTCACTGAGGTGCATGATGTCTTTGTTTAGTTCAAAGACAAATTAATTCAGTGAGGCTTTGTAATTTTATGTCATGTAGGTCAGACTGGATGAGCGCTGTGGTAGCTTGTGGTTTTATATATAGACTGCAGAAAGTGGCCAAACTTACGTCCTTTCTTTAAGTAGCATCGTGTATGCCCACAGAGGAAACAGAATCCTGGGCTAAATGGGCCGTTGATCTGATCCAGTAAGATATTCCCTGTTTTATAATCTTATCTATAAATCTCCATCATGACATAAGAGAAGTTCCAGCCTATGCTCATGTTATGAAATATTTATCAATCGGTCTACCTAGACTCTATCCTTCTTCTTATATTCCAATTTTTCCTTTGCCTATATTTATTTGTTCTGTTCTTCAGTTAAGTTTTAAGTTCCCCAAAGAAGATCATATCTTCCACAGATTTCCTGCAGTGTGATTACTATACTTCTGAGCAATACAAAAAGAAAAAAAAAGAGAGTAATAAAGGTATTACATTCTCCATGGCCATGTATTTTATTTACCATATTGCAGAATTCCTTAATTCTGAGTAGTGTAAACCACTGGTAAAACGTACATGTCAGAAGAAGTAACAACAGACATTGTAATACACACAGTTGTGCTAGGGGATGGTTTGGCAGATTGACACCTGTAACTCCAACAGGTCGGGGCCTCAAAATTCACTTTCCTTCCTAGGAGGCAAATTCAGAAGGTGCCTGCCTCTAGATGATGGAAAGCATGATAATAAAAAGGTTTTGTCTATGTTAAAGTCAAAATGGTTTTCAAGTGATGAAAGCCTACTTTGCCAACAGTCTAGGTTCAATAGCCCCTGAAGAAAACTCCATCTTAGACCACAGACAGGAAACACCCAAAACACCACATTACCATTACTCATATTCCATTAACAGAGACTAAAGATGTGTAAAATAGAGAAGGAATGGACCAATTAGTTGACAAGGCAGAGGTTATAATTAGTGACCCCTGTAAGCCCTAGATTTTCTGGACCATTTTTAGAAAAAAAGTTAGAATCATTATTTAAAAACTAGAGCAGTCTTACAAAGCTTTTCCTGCAAATTTCTCACAATCTTTCTTGCTAATCTAGGCATCGCTTTGTCAGCAGCATGCTACTGTTCCAACTTGCATTGCAGGAGCACTGCTGAGCCAGTGTGGCCTCTGAGAACCACCCCAGCAAGGCACTGTGCAACCACAGAGCAGTAAGGGGAGCAACTTGCATATGCAGGAGTTAAAAGTGTGCCTGGCAATGTGGGGCCCTAGAACCGGGCCGTAAAAGTTTTGCTGGGAGACAGAGCACTGGCTGCTGGGTGAGCAGGGGATGGCATTTTACTGCTGTTCCTACTCCAGTCTTCCTAAATCTGGGACATAACACTTCCATAAGCACAGCCATTCCCTGTGCATCTGTGCCATACAATAGCCAAAATTTGCCATTTTTTTTACATGACTTGCAAACTCTAACAATTATTTCAGATCAGGTTTTGGGATTGTGATCTTCCTTGTTAAGCATGCTGAGTTACAGAAGTTAAAGAGTTCCTACAGGCAAGTTCCAGGGGGGTAGTGTGAGATGTTACCCTCCTGTTTCCCACCCTCCTCCCATGACATGCTACAAGCCTGGTAGAGGAATCAGTAGGAGGCTTCACATCACAGTCTAGTGTAACAACTCAACACCAAGGTTTTATTAATGCAGTTTGGGCTGAGAAAGCAAATAGTGAAGGGATGCATCTAGCGCAGGAGTAGACATCTGGTGCAGCAGGAAGGCAGGAGCTTCTAGCAGAGAGAATCTGGGTAATAACCATGCAAACCACTCCAGCTCAGTTTGCTGCAGTTCACCTGTTAGAATCCCAAACACCATTTGCTTTCTGCAGTGCCTAATATTTGCTGAACCAAGTCAACTATTTGCAGTAGAGTTCTGCAAGGCAGAATTTCCCCTGAGGTTTTAAGAATTGATAATCCAATATTAGATAGGATAACATTAAATTAGGGAAATACAATCTCATGCTCCAGTGCATATGCCAACTTAAAGCCAAAATATGTAGGTAGGAATCTGAGCTGTAAGCACATTAATCCATAAATATTGCATATCTTCTCCTGAAACACCTAGTGCAGTGGGTGCTGTGTGGGGCAGAAGGCTCAATGAGAAGGTTTAAGTCTGGTCTGATAGTTACCTCTGAGAGCTATGTAGTGACATGCTAACAAACTACTGTGTATTTGAGGGCTTCCACTGTAAATATATTTGACACTTGCAACTATTGAAATGTTAATCTGTGTCCCTAAGTAATTAGAATATGCCCCGAAAGGCACTATGCAAAATCATTCTGATCCTCATTCATGAGTAATGCCCAAATAGATTTGTGCATGCAAGTAACATGAAGAAAGGTGAATGAAGGACTTCAAATAAGTATGAATGAGGATCTTTTTTATCCAGTTTCTTAGTTATCTGGAAGGGCCTTGCCATACAATACAGCAAGGTATTTCTCCTACATTTTCTGCTGTTATAATACATGAACTGTGTACATCTACATATGGATATCATACAGGCAATATTCCTTGAATGTAATCTGGGTTTTGCTCCTTGGTGATAAAACATATAAGAAAAAGCTCTACAATTCAAAAACAGCTAAAAGGCTATTTAGCACATATTATATGTCTTGATTTCTATGGAGCACTCATTTCAGACAAAATTAGGGGACTTAATTTATTTTTCCTTGGTGTTGCTCCTAAAATTATAGGATTTTTCCCAATCTACCTTCTCCCACCATCATGTACTGTAGAAACAATCTCTTCAAAGCAGATAAGAACCTACACTGAATTTTCACAGATTCTTGAGAGCTGGAAGAAATACCCAGCTTTACTCAAAGTCTGTTCAAGACTCGTATAGCTATGTTAACCAGACACTGCACCTAAATTTGGTCACTAGGGTTGAACTCAACATCACGCTTAGATAGGCATATGACTTCCAAAGAGAAATAGCTCACTTCTGTTGTACCTGGAGCAAACACGCAGCTGGTCTGCACCTATGTAAATTTATCCACTCTCTGAATATTGATGAAATTAATGCTCAAAGATTCCTTGTGATGATAGGAGTACAGGTGTTAATTTTGCCTTGTAAGTGTAACCAGTCACTGATTTGGAAAGAAATTGAAAAAAAAAATGTAATCAGGTTGTAATTCCCAGCCAGCCCCTGCAGGAAATTGTTGTCCACTTAGAGCATCTCCATGCACCAACAACTGCTCCAGCATTTGCCACATATGAAGAAGGAGGTCTCTCCTGGCAGAAAGTGCAGTTTGTGCGAAAAGGCAGCTGGAAGTGTCCCCAGGGGAGGGAAGGAACTGCCAATATTCAAGATGTAACAGAGGGAGTTTCTACTGCAGCATCAACACATGTGCTTTAGGAAGGTTCTGTCATCTTCCTTCTTCTTACCCCTTTCATCTCACTTATTTTGTTGTGCTAAACATCTAATATCTGTTTTTCAGGTCATTCTCTCAGAACAGAGTAATGTGTACAGGGACTGCAAGAAATCATACTAAGCCTTTAATAAAAAGCTATAATAAACCAGTCCTAAATTCAAGTTTGTACAGGGTACTGGAATTTAAAAAGTAGTCAAGTGCTTTTTTTCTAAAGTGTTACTCAGCTGGGGGGGAGGGAGAGAGAAAAGAAAAAAGGAAAAGGAAAAGGAAAAGGAAAAGGAAAAGAAAAAGAAAAAGAAAAAGAAAAAGAAAAAGAAAAAGAAAAAG
>WYDI02036035.1:2500-18609 GCA_009867235.2 Psittacus erithacus | reverse complement strand
CATCCTCGTGGCCTCCTCTGGACTTGTTCCAACAGTTCCATGTCCTTCTTATGTTGAGGACACCAGAACTGTACACAGTGCTGCAAGTGGGGTCTCATGAGGGCAGAGTAGAGGGGCAGGATCACCTCCTTCACATCTTGCATCAAGGGTGACCTCTAGGTTTTACTGGTGCCACCACAGCCAGGCTGGCTGGGGAGGAGGCTCTTCAGCTGCTGAGTATTGAGGAGCTCATTTTAGCTTGCTCAGGTACTCTTTTGAAAGCCCAGAATGAAAACACTTTTCCTACCAATTTTTACTATTTTTCATGTGACAAGAACCCTTTGCACGGGTTTAACAGTACGGCCTTCACTCATGTGTACTGGGCAGGGACATGGGTCAGAGGGAGAAATGACACGTGCCCACACAAGCTCCAGCCTGGGGATTGGTTATGCATATTCCTCAAGCTGGAAGGAGGAAGTGCACGTAGTTCTCCTGGTCCCCAACTGGAGCCATCTTCCTCCATCAGCTAGTAAAAGCCACAACTGTCCAGCAAAACCTTTGCTGGCATGAGAAGAAACCACATCTTTGCATGACACCAAATCAGCCCAGGAGCCTGCTCACACCGGACACTTGCTCTGTCACCAGCTTTACTGTACCCAGCTCCTCACCTCCCTCGCGCACCATCTCTGCAGGCTGGAAGCTGAGGATGCACCCTGGCCCTGAGGTGCTCTGCAGAGTGCATCCTGGAACCTCAGTAGGAGAAGCAAAATGAGTTTTCTAGCGGCTAATAAAAGACACACACGAAAGAGCCATCACTCGACTGTGGTGCATCTGCCTCAAAACTGCAAAGGCAGCTCTCTGAGGAGGTGAGGAGGGGCGGGAGAGAGCAGGTACATGTACGAGAGGGAGAGAAATCGCGCTCCCCGGCCGCAGCATGTAGCGCCCTCTGAAGAAAGTGCCTGGGCTGGCCCCTGCTGGCTGTGGCCTGGGTAATAGCCTCGAGCGCTAGTGCCATTTTAATAGCTGCACGTCCTTAAAAATGCCTCTTCTGCCTGAGGAATCCGCTGAAGTTTTGCTTCTTTGAAAAAATAATTCAGAGAAGGCAAAATTAACAAGTAAACATAAGGCAGCCTGCCTTTAGCAGGCCTCCTGAGAAGAGAATCAATAAAATAGAGATATATAAAGCTAGCAGCAGCCTTCTGTCATAGTACTCAATTCCTCTCACCTTGTCACTTCGGTATGTGATTGAGGAGATGCTTTTTAATAAGCTTAAATAGATATTTATAATGAATAATGTATTACTGTTTAAGCATATAAAAAGCATCTGCCCAACCTCATATGCTTAAATAGCAATATATTATTAATGCATTTTCTATGCATAGTACTTATATAAAAGTAATATGAAATTGTTTACATTATGCAGACATTAGGAAGAAGTTGTTCACTGTGAGGGTGGTGAGGCACTGGCACAGGGTGCCCAGAGAAGCTGTGGCTGCCCCATCCCTGGCAGTGTTCAAAGCCAGGCTGGACAGGGCTTGGAGCAACCTGCTCTAGTGGAAGGTGTCCCTGCCTGTGGCAGGGGGCTGGAACTGGATGAGCTTTAAGGTCCCTTCCAGCCCAAACCAGTCTGGGATTCTATATACTGCTATATACATATTCATAATATATTTACAGAAGCTATATGCTTAAATTATGTGTATTATTTATATATAATATATAATAGAGTCCATATTATTTATTGTAATATAGTAGATAATCTCTATTATTATTTAAGAATATAAAAACCACACGTGCCCAAGTCAGAAGGTGAAGGGAATCAAACACTATGAGGGCAGGATGCTGCCAGCTTTAGAGGACATGGCCTTAGCCAGCCAAATCACTGCAGCAGCTGTGATTCCTACAGAAATAAGGCACCTTCCCCATCTCAGGAAAGGCCAGGAACTGGGTGGATGCAGTGGCAGGAGACGGAGATGAGGGAGTCAGTGGATGGGGAAAGATGTACCCCCTGCTCCTTTCAG
Source organism: Psittacus erithacus (assembly GCA_009867235.2). NCBI lineage: Eukaryota > Metazoa > Chordata > Aves > Psittaciformes > Psittacidae > Psittacus > Psittacus erithacus. Next base: position 16,612 of record WYDI02036035.1, on the reverse strand, counting down.
TCAGGGTGCGCAGCAGCATCTCTGGTTTATAATGGGTAGGTACCAGGAGGGCTATGGATGTGGCAGAGACAGACGGGGTGATAAAGCAGGGAAGGGAAGCTTTATAGCAAGAATGCAATTATGCCTTTCTTACTTGCACAAAGAAGACACAAGTCACACTGACACAGAGTTTGGGTGACCCAGGTTTCCCTGTATTCAGGGACACAGTGGCTGCTTTTTGTGCTGGGAGCATGTGCCCTGCCTGCACAAAAGCCCAGCAGCAGGAAGGTCAGAGCAGCTTCAGGAACAAGGTGCCAAGGCCCCCATATTAGAATCACATTTTACATGACCTCCTGTAGTTCAGGTAACCAAGACCAGGGGGACAAATTCAGCACACACTGGCTAGCAGTGTAACCAGAGCAGCTTCCATCAGCACGGCAGGGAACAGATGTGTTTCTATGGAGCTGTTACGCCCCGGCTCCACGATGCTCGTGGGTGCACTATAACCACTCTCTGCACCCCTAGCCAGGTTTTTACATTATAGATAGTGGCTGCTGTGCAGTGTGTTCTGCTAGGAATAGCCACCGCAGCTGAAACACAGAGTACTGCCCTGTTGTGAACCTGAATGCTACCCTAGTAATGTTTATTAATTTATTGAGTATACTCAATAGATACTGTCTGTGGCTTTGGCTTTTTTTTTTCCACAGCATTCAAAGCAATTACTTTCACAAAAGCAAATGGGCCATTTAGTTGGAGAATCTGTAAGGCAGAAATGAGATCAGATTCCTGAACAGATGTGCCCTCCTCTAGAGGGATTCAGTGTCTGAGAGGCTTCAAGCTGACACAAGGCAGAAAGCATCTCATAACTTCATTGCAACTGAGCTGCACAGCAAAGCTGGTGGTTTATCAAAGAGCCAGCTCCATAACTTCAGAACAAGGGCAAGTACACATCAAGTGTGCCAGGGAATGGAAGGGAGGAAGGACACCTTTGTTATGGGGTTGGGGCTATCTAACCTACCCCAAATTCACTAAAAGATGAGTCCCTCTTCCTGAATAATTCTGGCAGAGAAAAATGCTTCTGCTCATCTTTATTGCACACTCAGACCTTAAGGAGGGGGCTGGAGGGAGCCAGCGACAGCTATCACAGGTCCACACATCATGTAATGCTTTCCCCTCGTTGGTGCTTTGCCTCTGGAAGCACATGAGCTCCGCATCAGACCCATGTCAAGCCAGCAGCAAGGCACAACTCCCTGGTGTCAGTTCAGCAATGACGGAGAGTCAGCACTGCTAACCACAGCTCCAATCACAGCCTGGGAATACAGCAAAGCCCTGCTCACACAACCCGAATCTGTTCCAGTAATGTCCTGGAAGACAGCACCTGCATCCATGGCAGCATCCCTCAAACCAACACCCTGGACTTCCCCAGTTGCTCACATTTGGTGAAGGACGGCTTTGACCCTGTTCTCCTGGGAGAGTAGAGCTGTCATCAGGTCTGTGCTCCATACATACGCCTGCCCACAAGTCCAGGATCTGCTGTAGAAGTGCCCACTGCACTGCGCATCTTCTCTGCCCCTGCCCTCAGTGGGGTGCAGACTGAAGGAGGCACAAAGAAAAAGCTATCATCCACGCTCCTATGGACTCAGCCCCTCTGGGCAAAGCACATTGGCAAGTCAGTACACTGAAGCTTGCGTCACTGCTGTCAGCTCCCTACCTGCTTCACGGCTAAGCCGAAGCCTGAGGTCTCAAGGCTATGCGTGCCTTAGCCTGGCAACTCTCCCGAGCCCCAAATTAGCAGGCATGGAGGCCGTTTGAAGTCACTCCAACCTTTAGATGTAGGGACACAGCCCTTCAGCAGTAACCGATCCTGGGGATGCGCCCAGCTGGGACGCCCATCCTGCCATCCACAATTCATGCTCAAGCTCCTCACAGTCGGCATCCATGCCCATGTGTTCACCTGGCAGCCTTCCCACCACAGCCTGCTTGACAGGGGCTCAGCTGCCAGGCAGTGATGCATTTAGGAGGCCAGAGCAGGACTGTAAATACCATTTCTTCAGCTTTCTTGCTCCTTCAGTACAGGGGAAAGAATGGAGCATCTTTCACCTGACGACTGCAGTGTTGTCCTACCCTGTCTTCTCCTCAAAGCAGTCCACAAGGTAAAGACAGAAGAGATGATTGTATCCTTCACCAACTGCAATATATGCTAAGGAAAACTCAAAGCAGTTGAACTTGCAAAATCTCTGACAAATCCAGGTTGGAAGGGAAGGGGATCAACTAGCTTAATTATTCATGAGCAAAGGGGGGTGGGAGCAAAACCAAGGGTTAACACTGATCACACTGAGACACACGTGATTAGCTCACAGTCACTGTGGGATGTATATGCAATAGATGTTTTCCAGGTGGGTTTTACTTGGGATGCTTCCATGAAACAGCACACATATAAAACGCAAACATAATGCAGTGAGGAGGTGAGGAGAGGCTCCTTTCAAGGTAGGGGGACAAGAACACTCAGTCCTAATGTGGTTTTCCAGAGCCATAGGGATTTAGTTTTTCTTTTTTACAGGCTTTTTTTTTTCCCCTTAAACCTTTCTGACTTCACAGGAGCTTTCAGTAACACAAAGCATCCCTGCTGTCAGAGATCCCGCTGTGTGCAATGGTGTGCCTATGCAAGTAGATGAGGGGGATGCTGTTGGCAACGGACAATAGAGCAGAGAACACATGAGCGCATCTCAAACCACAAGCTACATGTAAGCCTACAAATGTGTTATCAAGAGAGATGGACATGAGTGGCTTGGAGAGCACACACCATATCTGCCTTTGACCCCAATCTCCTGTTTTTATCCAAGTGTCTGGATCCCCAGCGTTGCTGCCATGAAGAGACAGTAAACATCGCCATCAAGGAAATAGCAGAAAATAACAAAGAGCATGCCTAAGCCTCAGCATTTTGCAGCCATTTCTCACAATTAGACAGTACTCTTCATTTTAAGTAAATCATTTCTTGTATATTTATTTAGCTGTGATTAGGTAATAGTGACAGGGATGACAGGCAACCAAAAAGCCCCTCACACTTGCAGCTACAATTCAGGCTGTCCTTCCCCATTTATTCAGAAGTATCCCATCACTGCCAAGCACGCAGGGAAAACTCTTGGATAGAGAATTGTGGTATCTATCTCCTACAAGGATCAGATTTGTTGTTGTGGTGGTTTTGCAATTTTGTCATTATTTCAACCTTTATTAAAGTTCCCATTCATGGGCCAGGAAGGTGGGAAGGGGTGGTATGAATTGAAAACACCCAGATGTAACAGCTGCCTCTGGAACAATACCCAAAACCAACTTTCTACACAGAAAAACCCTCTGAAATTGGTCACAACTTCTGCCCAGTGAGAAGTGAGAAAGTCAGCTACAAGGTCAAGAGGAGACACGTCCTTACCTGCATGGCCCTCCTTGATCCTACTTCCCCATTCATAGTCCCTGAGATGTCACCAACTCATCTGCAGTAGGTACTTGGCCATACACCCAAACTCTTCTGGCCCAACTTACTTTATTCTCAGATACTTACTTTATTCTCAGGGTAGCAGGGAAGGGATGCATTTTGAGTAACAGTTGCCCAACAACATGAAACCAGGCAATAAGGGGACTCTGCTCTCCCAACCAGGCAATCACTGCGTGAAATACAACCCTCAAAAGAGAGCTCATGCTATGCTGAGGCATCCTTCCAAAACATACGTGACACGTAATAAATTCTTATATTTTGCGGGGTTGAAGAGCGATTTCTTGCCTTAAGCAACTATATGAGAGCAGCTCTCCCAGGCAGAAACCAGACATTCCCTTCACGTCCCCTAGAGACGTTTTTGGTGCACACTGTCTTTTATAGCAAGTCTTCAGCCTCTGCTACATGCACTGCTAAGCATAATATGTTTTAAATTCAAAAGGTAGTATGAACTGGATTAGGTACCACCTGATGCAATTCAGCAGCTTACATTAAGCAGATCAGCCTATGCAGTTGTAATGGTCCCCTTTAAATTATAATATTGATAAATGTAGTGGTTTTGATACCATATTATACAGAAGATAACAAAGCCTCCTTCGATAAAAAAACAAAACACATACATAAACAGTGGCTTTTGTTTGCCAAATACTTGTTCGTTTGTAGGCAAACCTGCCAAAAAGTCTGCAACATGCACTTAGTGCAACAAAAAAACCTCTTCACTGAGAATGAATCATTATACATGATGCTGGGAATAATACACAAGTAAAAGCCGAGCAAATGGCTTCTCAGTATCAATAGGGTAATCGGAACTGAGGGAAACTTTCCTGACACTAGAATTCCTCCCCAAATTCAAGCCTTTGATTCAAAGTTACATGAAAGTGGTTTTAACTCCTAATATTCATTATGAAGACCAAGAAAATTTGCAAGTGTTTGCTAGAGCAAGAAACAAAATTGGAGTAAACACCACAATCAACATCTTTGATCTGAGCACTGCCTGTACTTCATTAAACCTTGAATCTAAAATTAAGCTCCGGAAGATAAGCTGAAGTATCACCGAGTCTCAAAGAGAAGCAAGCATGGCAGGAAAAGCTGGTATTAGAATGGTAGCACAGGCCTAAATTTGGATTAAATGTGTTGTGAAACTGAGCCTAACCTATGTACTGTTAGGGAAATGGACAGTCCTGCTCTCCTGCCTGCTCTGACAAGCAGACATTCAGATCAAGCAGATATACTGAAGGAAATTATCTGGCCAACTGACCAAAAACAGTGGCACAGGAAGTATGTGCATGTGGTTTCAGTCACACTGAAAAGTGGAGCCCAACCATTAAGTGGTCACAAAACCCCATAAAAGTCAGAGGGCAAACATGCATGTCCTGGGACAGTAATCCCAAACTACAAAACGCATCCTAGTGTAAGAGACTGTTAGCTAGCTGTTGTTTTAACAGAAATAGTTGCACTTACTCTTCTTCCAGAAGAAAGCATTACTAATTTCAACTAGGTAATACAACCTGTTAATGAACCTGGTCTCTGGACAGTAGCATCACGTAACTACTGCTAAAGGGCCAGGTGAACCCAGCTCAGCAATGCATCACTTACACATAGGTACTTTACATTCAGCAAGTTGCTTTCCTAAACAAAATGTGAAATGCTGAGCTTAAGCTCCATGTTAGTCGAGCTCTCAAGAACTACCAGTCAAATTTCATACAGCCACATGAGAGACATTGATCTTGTGTCTGAAGTGATCTCCCAGTAAATTAATTTTTAGCTCTGGTTGGCGAGCTTGATTTGCGTTGTTAATACAAAGCATTGAACTTAAGGAAAGGGAGTGTTTGTATTTACCCTTGAGAAAACAGGAAGAAAATATAGCTGTTAACATACAAACCTAAAACAAAGACCTAAAAACCAGCTGTTTGTCACTAAGGAGCAAAGTCATGTCCATCCCTCCATCCAATACAGCTAAACTCCGCCCCAGCAGTATGCGCACATGGCCACAACTTGTTTCTAGTATTCAAAAAATCTCAGCTGCAACTGAACTGCCCGGGGAATGGCAGAATTGCTATGGGAAAAACAGGTGAACTACTGCAGGAACTCAAGTTCAGCTTGGGTTTTTTTCAGATGTGAAAGAGGAACCTGAAGCCCCTTCTTCCACAGAAGGCTTTAAATCAGCGCATCTCTCTCACATGTAAATCATGGTTTCTTTTTGCAGAGAATGCAGCATGGGACTTAAGCAGATTTCTTTTTCTGTCACTGGTCATTTAGCCCACATTCAAAGTTGATGGTACTCCCTTTTCCCACAACTCCCAAATACCACAAGTTAACAGGAATCTGCATTTTTAAATATTACAATTTCTTCAATGTACAGCAACCGCAGATGCTGAGAATCTTTATGACTTTAACCTTCTATACTCAAAGCTTAAAGAGTCTTGCAAGACTTTAAACAGTGCCTGCAAAACTGGCTGAGGAAAAGTGTGCTTCTCGGAAGAAAAACATTCTCTGAAGAGTAACACTTTAGGATACCCAAGAGCAACACAATGTTTTAGTGGATTGTCATCCTGCAGGTCACCTAACTCCCCCTGTGACTTACTTCCTCACCAGACGAGGAGAGTTAAAACAAGCTGCAATACCTCTTTCATAAATACCTGCAGACTTCAGGTTACAGGATGGTTTTCTTTCTAGCTGGTGCCCAGATCCTCATACGCAGACAGCTAACAAGGCCACCAGCAGCTCCTGATCATTCCAAACAGCATGGTGGACACGTGGCAATGTGCAAAATGGGAAAACCACATCAACCAAAACACAGTTCTTCAGTTATCTTTACATTTTGTCTGCCCTTCTTTACCCGAACGAGCAGGAACCTGTAATCCTGAAATGATCAAAGGGAGTGCCAGCATCACAACACAGCTGCTTAAAACTAAACTCTAACATGCTGTATCCTACCTTCTCTACCCATCCCATGAGTGCCCTAACTGCAGATCCCCAGTGTTATGCACACTCCTGTCATTCCAACACTTCCCAAAAACGTTTTTTGTAGGAATGCTACTACAGAAGGAAAAAATGTCGACTGAACAGGAACTGTAGATGGTTGTGCTCTTCCTCCTCTACAGGTTTTATATTAACACCAATCCCCACCTTTTCATTTTGCTCTTTCTGTACTGCAGAGCCTGTCTTTGAGAGACTCCAAGGCGCAAGCAAGCTCTCAACTCTGGAGATGAGTTATGCCAGCAATACTTAAGACTTTGCTGGAAAAAACAATACAAATAACTACAACAACCAAACAATAAATAAACCTGATAGCTAAACTCCCAGCATGAAAAAAATACATAACTGTACAAAATCAACTTCACCTTTTGTACTCCCTTTCCTCCATTAAAATTAGCATCAACTACAAGCTCCATCCAAAATTGGGCTGACGTGGCCAGTTCTTTTTTAAAAAGGAGTTCATAATGAAAGCTGATAATTTAATTGTTCTTGTTTTCATGCTGGTGCACAGTAAAGACCAAAGGATAGTATAGTCAGGGGAGGGGGTGAGAACAGATTAAGTATTTTGTTTAGTAAAAGTGGAAAAGACTGAAGAATGAAAATCCACTGAAAAACCAGGAGCAGAAGTGTTACCCTAAGATTCCTCAGGAATACAACCAAGACAACAATTGGTATCAATATAGATTGAGATCACTAAGTGATATTACCAATACAGACTGGTATCACTAACAGCATTTACACTGCACCTCTAGGACCACAACTGTTACAATCAATGCCCTTAAAGAGGCATAGCTCTTCCCTAAGCTGCAGGTATAGCACTGCACACATAAAATGTTGTCAACTGCAGAGATTCCTAATCCCCTCATCTTACACTATGAGTTATTCTGCCCTGAACAGTTTAACTGCACTGTCAGTTGGAACTGACTGGAATATTCCTCAAGCTGGTTCTCTCAAGAGCTCAGTATTTTGACTACCAAAATCTCTAGATTTGGGTCTATATATACCTAAGAAACAAAAAGTTAAGTTCCTTATCAATACTTTAATTCCACGTTATTAAACAAGCAAGCAAATCAGCCTAATTACCTTTCTGTGTAGGTGGCTGCAGTACTGTTGACTGATGCATGAAACAGAATTCTGAAGTACAGGACAAAACAAGCAGCTGTTATATTGAAATGCACTTATAACAAGTTAAAGAAGGCTGTTACCAAGCAGATAGAAGTGACATCTCAAACCAGTTAGGCCTCAGTTGCTCACTTTTTGTATTCCTGTTGTTCTGGATGCCTTCCAGAACAAGCCTTCCTTTTTAGTTGATAGCTATGAACTGCTTGGCATCAAAAGTGTGTGATCGCATTTTGTCAAGCATTAGTTTTCCCTGTGACAAGTTACCCTATTTAAATAGACTTTACTCCACACAACCTTGGCAGATAGCATTCATTACTAGACCAAGCAAGTTATGAATAAAGTGATTTAGTCCGTAGTTTTTGGCTTTCTGTTCAAGATACCAAATCACGTGATAAATCTCTATTAATCCTCTTTGGAAATCTTCAGACAAATTCACTCGTGTTTAGAGCTCATTCAGAACCTCTTGAAAGAAGTTAGCAGCAAATAAGCTCTGTAGGGGGTCTTAGCACAGAGATGGAATCTGTTCACTGCCTCCGTATTTTTTCTATGCAAGTCATTTCATCACCTGCAAGAGCTACGAAGAAGGACACCACATCGCTCATTTCCATCAGAATCCTTAACCAAGTTTCAGGTGAAAAATTAAACCCACGTTTTTATAGAACATAATTTCAACAGTAGATTTCTTCACAGGAACTTTCAGCAGCAATTGCTGGGGGATACAAAGCAAACCCAGTAAGTTTCAAACATGTACCCCCGCCCAAGTACTGCTTTTATGAAGTATTCTAACTCAAAAAGTGCTACAGAAGGGTCTTTCTGATGGAGTGTACAAACTGAAACCGATCACACATGAACTATGTACTCGAATATGCTAGAGGGTGTGACTGAAACAAAGTAGTCGACCAAAAAATGAACACCTACAAACCAAGAAACCACCTAAGAGTGCAAAAGAGTTTAAAAAGGGGGGGAGGAACCCCACTAAGACCAAACCCCAAAACACACCAAAAAAAAACCCTAAACCACTACACTCCACCCCTTATACATACTAACAAACCATGAAAATCAGAGATGCTTCCAAATTCAGCATTAAGTCAGATAAGAAAGGAATCTAAACAGCAACAAAACTGCTTTCTCTTAGCACTGTAGCTTAGACAGCTCAGTCCAGCTCCAGACTCATGCAGTATTATACTTACCAAACTTGCCTTCACAATGAGCAAACTTTACACTGCTAAGAGAAAGAAACCCTCACCTATAGACTACTTCAGCCAAGGCAGTATCCCCAGTGTTTGGGGATACATCTGCTCCAAGTATTTAGGCCACATATTGAAGAGGAAAAAAAAGCAGAAGGGAAAGTGGATTATTTTTAAATCGAATATAACCCACGTGTAGTATTTAAAAATCAAGACTAAAAGCAGGCATCATTTAATGTATTTTAATAGCAAACTTACAGGAACAGCACAGAAGACAGACGACATTAAAAACATGTACTTGCATGTAGGACAACTCAGTTAGAAAAGTATAGTGAATGGATGGAATCTACTGTATGATAAAAATGCTACAAACACCATTTAGTTGCCATTGGTAAGAAATTTACTTGTTTAAAAAAATCCAAATGCTGGCATTGTCCAGAAAAATTTGACAGGTTTATTTATAATTATTTCTTTTCCTTTTTTTATAAAGTTGAATTGTTGAAACTTGTTCACCCAAACGTTTCATTTTTTTTTACCACATTGATGTTTTACGTCCCCTTGTGTATATTAAAAATCCACACACAAATGAAAATGGAAAAAAAAAGTTGCCAATACCCAATTCTGTCCCCTATTTTTCCATTTGCAACCATATACTTAGGTACCTTTTAACCCCATGGAAAAAATATCTAACGTTCATTACTACCAATAACAGGAAGAAGATTTTGCTTCGAGAATGACAAACCCATCGTGGTGAAGTTTAGGCACGCTCCCCACGTATGCGGCGTGCTAGCTGGATATCTTTTGGCATGATTGTGACACGTTTGGCATGGATAGCACACAGGTTGGTATCTTCAAACAGGCCAACCAAGTAGGCTTCACTTGCCTCCTAGTGTGGAAGAAAAGAATTAAGAACATTGTCACTCTCTGAACACAAGGAAAAAGTAGTAATGCAAAGTACAGTGTAACATGGCATTAAGTTTAGGCTTCTACCTTTACTGCTTAGAAACATCAAAAGTCCTGGAGTCTCAAAAAGTTAGCAACTCTATTTTCTGATAAACCACCAAATAATATTCTATGTCAAAGTTGCCTACTCCTGCCATTTGGTGAAGATATCCTCCAGAATGCAACTGGACCACCAATATTCTGACAGGACTCTCACAAGATAAAGGGTTAACTTATCAAAAGCCTAGTTTAGGAATTCCTCTTTTTTTAAGGCTTGGTTATGCTATTTGAGTGACTTGTCTGCTGCCTCTTCCAGAGTAAAAGCTATTGAGCATCAGGTAAAACTGGCAGATGCTAAGGAAAAAGAGCAGCAGGATCCCTTCACAACAGTTTGGGCACAGAGCTCCTTAATTCAAAAGTCAAAAAGTAGCAGAAATGTAGAGAGAATTCACAGAAATAAGAGAACAACTCCTTTAGCTCAGAAATTCCTTCAATCACGGAAAACAAGGCAACAATGGGAGAATTACCAGTAGACAACTGTCCTACACCTGTACTTTCTGCCTGCCTAAGCATCACCTGTCTATGTGTGGGACACAGCACAGGCCCCCACTACCACAGATGGTTCTCACCTCACATCTGTCAGCATCACGAGGTCAGCACAAAGCCCTATCCTGGGAACACCCCAATACTGACCACAGTGTTTTTTCTGTTACTGAACAACTGAAGACAGGACTCTGGATTGGACAGCTGCTCAGTTGGACCCAACTGTTCTTCTGGCTCACGGTAAGTTAGCTGCTATTGAGCCCAGCACAACAATGGTAACCGTATACACATTTTTGGGTCAACATAGAATTCTAGCACCTAACAATCTCCTAGGAAGCATCCTGGCATGCCAGCATCAGCCCAGCACACAGCTGGGGTGAGAAGGCAGGAATGATAGAGCTTGCTTACAGAAAGGAAGTTGAGGTCCAGCTTTCTAGAATACAAGCAAGAGAACACATTACATGAACCATTTCATCACCAAGAATTGCAAAAATCAACATGAAAGGTTCAAAGTTCATGTTTAGAAAACATTATCTAATGTGAAGAAAGAAAAATATTTACTAGAGCAGATGAGGACTGTGGTGTTAGTAAGACATTCCATATGCAGTAGGATATGGTACTCAACACAGTTTCATTAAATCACTACATGGGAAGTTACGACACTTCATCAAATAAGCCATGTTGGCATGAACAACATGGTACTGAAGGGTTTAAGCTTTTTTTTTTCCTTTTCAAATATGCAAGCAGAAAGCACCACGAATAGTATGTGAACACATTCTATACCAACAAGTCCTTAATGCAAACTCAGGAACGTTCAAACTAGCCTTTTGAAAATGTATGAACTACTGAATCAATCTTGATAATCAGTTCCTGATAAAAAGACACATAAGTAAACCTCAGGATTTAAAAGCCACCACATTCACTCACAGCTCTGAAGGCAGAACAACTAAAAGCAAAAGCACCTTCTGAAGTTAAGTATGTGCTCAAGTTTATATGGCACATCCTGGCCCTTTATCAGGTGGAAGTCCTCTATCAGAAAAGGCCCATGTTGCCTGCCTCTAGTTACAGATATTCTGTAACTACAGATAGGTTCTGGAACAGTCTTTCAACAGCTACAAGAATACTACAGACACATCTTTAATTAGAATTGTCTTTCTAGCACGACGGGGAAATGTTCTTATGATAAGAACAGAGTCTTGGAGATAACCTCACTTTGATGCAAGAATTCAAGCTAGAAAGAACAATTGGTATTTCACCCTCAATATACTCTAAGTTATTTAGCCAAGATCCATTTCTAAAAAGCATTTAGCATGAACTACATATATAAAAGCACTTATTTCCCGAGCACCCTTGTGCTACCCTATACTCAGACTAAAGCCAAACCACAGCACTGTACCAGCTGCTAGAAGGAAAATTAACTCTATCCCAGCCAAAACCAGGACGCTGCATTTAGATGGGGCTTATCCAGCTGTTTTTCTTCAAAGAGCATTTGAAGACATCAAGACCTCCATTTGGACACAGCAGAACAAGCTTTACAGGGTGCTTTCCTCTAAGGCTGCCTAGCTTTTGAAGGCAAAGCCTCTAACAAAGCTCAAGGAGAGAAGAAACAGATTTCTCTAAAGTGTCTTAACACGACGTGCTGTTTTTGGCAAGTGTGACTACTTGAGGGGTGAGGGCTATTAAAAAAACAACAACAAACCCAAATGACCCAAAAATAAACACCACCACCCCCCCAAAGAAAAAAAAACCAACACACCAAAACCTCCCAAAATACCCCAAGACCCCCCAAAAACCCAAACACAAAACAGTAACCACAAAAAACACATCTTGCACCCCAAAAAGAAATCAATCCCCCCCAAAACCACAGAAAAACCCAAACACTCCCCGCCCCCCAAAAAAATAAACCAAAACAAAACCAGCCACATTTATAGCCTTTGTGAGGAGCTGCTGACCCGTCACTGCATTATTTTAGCCTATGGTATCTATAGAGCATCACCAGGTCCACTCTGAGAGGGAAGGATGAATGGGCGCATCCCCCCCGTATCAGCCCCGCCTCTCCAGTGAGGCCACGCCCCCCGCAGCAGCCCACCAATCAGGAGGAGCTGGGGCTAACCGTAGAAACAGGCTGGCCAATGGGAGCAAGGGGGGCGGAGCCATCCTGTACCCGCAGTGTCCAGGTTTGGGGGGGGAGGAAGGGAGGGGGAGGGAGTCCCGTAGCGAGCAGCCGGTCCCCGACGCCCGCCCGCGGGGTCACTCACCTGCAAAGCACCGATGGCAGCGCTCTGGAAGCGCAGATCTGTTTTGAAGTCCTGAGCAATTTCACGCACCAGACGTTGGAAGGGAAGCTTGCGGATCAAGAGTTCAGTAGACTTTTGGTAGCGCCTGATTTCACGCAGAGCCACGGTACCCGGCCTTTTGAGATCAAACCATGAGAAGCAGTTAGTGCCACATTCCACATGTCCTCAAAAATATGGGCTCATCACCTACACTGAACCAAGCACCGTACATGCTCTTCTCGCTAGAAGAACCCCAGTGTTTATGACACAAAACCACTTCCACTCATAAAGGGTCATCATTCTCCCCACCATGGATCCATGAGACGGATCCACACCAGCCACAGTGTGGAACCCCCCCAGCAGGCCCACAAGGCCCTGACTTCTCCAAGAGGCAGGCAGCATGTCTTAGCCAGCTGGCACCAACACAGCATCAACACGACTGAGTCTGGAGACAGTAAACCACAACCTGGCTGGGAGTTCACTGGTTTGAGTATACACCAGGTACCACACCACCACTCCCCCCAAGCCACCTGCCTGTCAACAAGCCGGGGGGTGGAAAGAGGCAGTGTATATACATATATATATAACTAGAATATAAATGTATATATATTCTACTTCTCCAGAATAGAAACAACTACATTGGAAAAGGCCTTTAAGATCATACAGCCCAATCATTCCCCCGGCACTGCCAAGGCCACCATTAAACCATGGTTTACTGATCACTATCCCATGTCACTGAGGGTCTCATCTACACGGTTTGTGAACACTTCCAGGGACACTGCTTCCACCACTGCCCTGGGCAGCCTGTTCCAATGCCTGACTGCCCTTTTGGAGAAAAAACTGTTCATAATAGCCAATGTAAACCTCCCCTGGTGCAGCTTGAGGCTGTTATCTCATCCTGTCTTGTCCTATATATACTATATATAATATATATACACACATACACAGGAATATAGACACATATATAAATATATATAATGAATTCATATTCTGTATCATCTGTACAAGATACCTAGCATATTTCCTTCTGTTAGTTTTGGTGTCAGAACAACAAATTCAGATAACATACTTTTGCAGACACAAAGTTCATCCCTGAAACTAACATCATGTTTATTTCTGCAGAAAATCTGTATTGTCCTACTGTGGCGTTATTACCTTTCTCCCAGTCACTTAATTCTGCCTCAAACCCTCTTAGATTAAGATTTCAAATCACCTTCTGCTTCCCAATCTGTTTTATTCCACAGGGAATACGTACACCTATATAGCCCAGGACCATTCTCCGGGCTGGAGCACGACTCTTACCGTTCCGCACCAAGCACGGGCTGGAAAACTTCGTTACCGGAGGGCTGTCAGAAAGACCCGCTGCCCCTCTACCCAGGCACACGGGACAACCGGGCCCCGAGCATCCATGGACTCATCGCGCCCTCTCGCGGCAGATACCCCCACCTTCAACTCCCTCCACCCCCCCAGCCCCCCCGCTCCCGCGTCCAGCGGCGCCCAAAAGGCACCGGAGACCGATCAAACCCCTTCAAATAAATTAAGATACGCTGGTAACAAGAAACTTCGCGGCGGCACAACCCTCCCGTAGCACTGAAAT
>WYDI02036034.1:0-22113 GCA_009867235.2 Psittacus erithacus | reverse complement strand
GATGGAGCATTCACAGCTTCCCTGGGCAACTCATTCCAGTGCCTCACCACCCTCACAGTAAAGAACTTCTTCCTTATGTCTAACCTGAACTTGCCCTGTTTAAGTTTGAATGCATTACCCCTTGTCCTGTCACTACAGTCCCTAATGAACAGTCCCTCCCCAGCATCCTTATAAGCCCCCTTCAGACACTGAAAGCTGCTCCGAGGTCTCCACGCAGCTTCTCTTCTCCAGGCTGAACAGCCCCAACTTTCTCAGCCTGTCTTCATACGGGAGCTGCTCCAGCCCCGATCATCCTCGTGGCCTCAAGGTTATTCAGGTAATAGGTAGGAATTCCTCCCCTCCATCCACAGAGGATGTGTTCAAGGCCTTTGCCCAGCCCAGCCGGAAGAACCAAGAACAGACCCGCACCCCACGCAGGATGTGCATGATTTTTATCATCTAGCATCTACTATCAGGTTACGCCTTCGCCAGACTTCCTTATCCTATGCCCTTAAGTTAAGCAACCACCACTGCAACAGTTAATACTAACAATTTACATGGCGTCTCAGGCATTTTGTCCAAATTAATGAAGTCCAGCCATTACCAATTAACATCAGGCTCTTTACTCCACTCCTCTGAAATCGATTAGTGTTACCACAGCGCTCAAAGGCTTCCATCTGCCCGTGAACAAGTCCCTTTGCCATCCTATAGTTCGGATCAAAAAGACACCTAATGCTTGCTGTACAACTTCAAACTTCTTTTTCTGGGCTTCCTGTGTGCTTGCAGAGAGAAGACCACTTTACAGAGGGTTGGTAATGATCCCCATATGCCACCTGACAAGGCCATGATCTCTGCCTCAATTCCCTTCGATCTATCCACTCCTCTCTCAACGCCTTCGGCCAAGAGCCTCTTGGAGCACTCAAGGAGTGATTTCTTTTGTGGCAGTTCCCTGCTTTCTTTCCTTCATTGATTGATCTGGAGCTGCCAATTTTGGGCTGCCCCTGATTTCCTGCAGACAGTTATCTGCTGTTACCTTGTCCCACAGAGACATCTTTTGGAGCTTTTCTTGATTAACACTTTTCCTCTCAACTCCGAATTCCAGACCTAGAATTCAGGGCAACTATAGCACAGAAGACAAGCAACCCTGCTGCTAAACGCGATCCATTTTTAGTATCTATGTTTCAGATGTTAAGCCTGGTTTTGAATCCCATTACTCTGATCTCAGTTACCATCTTCAGTAGAGTTTTCCCTGTTTCCACCAGAATTGGGGTTCTTATTCGGTTTATTTGGGGTTTTTTTTCAATCTAATAAATTTCCTTGTCCCCCTCCCTGCTCCAGACTGTATAAAACTGTCTTCCCCAATGCCTTTGCTCTTCAGAAACTTGGATCCCATCCAGTCCCAATTTAGCCCTTGAAGACTCTTAAATATACCAACAAGACACTTTCTGTCATCAAAAACATTTTTGTGTTCAGACAGTCCTCAAAATAGACCTGGGAAGCTTTTCAGCTATGTCTATATTAGGGGGTGACTGAACCAGAATGGATATAATAAGCAGAAGCTTTTTGTGACTGAATAAGGCAGCTTTTTTTTGTCCAAGCAATCCATAGCTGGATCTGGGATGTGATGAGCAGCGTGGAAGCTGCATCACTAACAGAAAGGCTTTTGCAGTACTGGAGACCGTGAGCTGCATCTCCTCTGTGTGTACACATGAAAGCACACGTGTGAGGAAGGATATCCAGTATTTTGTGCTTCCTAATAGACTCCACCATATATTAATGATAACCTCATTTATTTTAGCTGGTATACAATGTGCTTGTAATGCTAATATTGATAGTTGTCTGAGTCTCTTAAAGCCTGCAAATTAACAAACTACACACACCTAAATCACGGAAGCACATTTGTGAAGGATGCTTTCTATAACGCATTGGCTCATATAATTGATGACAACAGCTTCCTTTTTAACTGGTTACTGCTCCATAGAGTGGAGGCAGCATGAATTGCATATCCTCTATTGCTAAGTGACAGCTAAGATTAAGCAGATGCTCACTCGGGTATTATCCCTTGTGCAAACAAAGGATAATTTCCTTCGTAAGCAACCTGACCCATAAGAAACTGTGTGGGCTGTGCCATCATTCTGAATTTCTTCCCCACCAGACAGGACACACAGGGACTCTCATTTACCTCTCTACAACTGAAGAAGGACTTTGCTGAAATTAAGGAGATTGTACCTGGTTAGAGGAGGCAAGGGGAACACATAAAATAGGAAAAGCTGAAAATCTGCATCTAGGATATCTCACTGGAAGGTGACAATCTTGTGAAAGGATGGTAGTGACAACATGGTTATTGAACACTGAACATGCGATTCTTTGCCTACTAGGCGGAAACAAACTGGCCTAGAACAAAGACATAAAGGACTCGACAGGAAGTCATGGCAAATCTCTGATGGTCACAGTCCTACTGATCCCACAGCACTGCCTTCTTGAGCATCACTTTGCAAGCTCCTCAGTCTGAGTTTGTCACTTGCTCCCCGTGAGCCCCAGGCTGGGAGTGCTGTCCCACACCCACCTTCACTGTGCAGTATTTCACCATGAATTCCAGGCTTGGCTTGCCTGATCATCTGCCTGCCCTGTGCCAATAGAGAGGACACCCCCAACAGCACCAGCTGGGATAAAAGGCCTTTTCCCCAAATAATTCCCAATTTAGAAAGCCTCCAGCCAGGCTTCTGTCCCAAGCAGACATGCTAGCCCTGCTTTAGAGGCTTTAACAAGTTTATAAAGACAGTTGCAGCACAACAGACATCACACTTAATGAGACTGTTTGCTCAGGGGGCAAGAAGCAGAAAGGCAACTAAAGAAGTGAACTGGGATATAAAAGATCTTGAAGTTTATTTTACCCAGAGTTAAAGTAAGGACTGCATAGGGGCAGTTCATTGTTCTGTTTTCATAAAGTCATTTAAGTAGCAAATGGCCCCTGAAACCGATACTATGATTTGAGTCATGTTGGAAGACATACTGAATTAATGATGCAGGTGTGGGTTGTTGTTCCAAAAAACTTTTTTATAGCAACAGTGGGAGAGGAGAAGGGGAGGGGGGGAGTTAAATGAAAAGATTTGGTCTATGTTATGTTTTTCTAATATTTGAATTTTAGCTAAGATTACTCTTTCTCCTCTCTTTAGTATATTGTTTTAAATAAAAAATGCTAATAAATCTTGAGAGAAATATGTCATAGTGGAGTTTAAAAACTGTAGTGCAATATATAACAGTTCATAAAATATTCGATTCAAATAGCCAAAATTGTAGTGCATTTGGACCAGAAGTAGTTAACTGCAGGAACAGCATTTTATTAGCTACTAAAATTAAGAAAGAGCACTGCTGTTTCACAGCCAGATAATTAAGTACCGTTTTCTCTTTTTTAATACTATAAAATTAAACTTCCTGTTTAAATGGCCTGGTGGGGACTGTAGGCAAAGGGTCGTCTGATGAGCCCTCCGGGCAAATCCAGAAACACAACATAGCACTTATTCACACAAGACTTTAACAGGGTGGAAAACACTGATTGAGGGGAAAAAAATGCTGCAGTAAGCGAAAAATTGCAGGTAATAAATCAGAGATCCATTTTTTCACATCATTTTGGCTAATCCATTAAAGCTCGGTGCAAAGGAATCTATCAGAAACAGAAGCCACTGCCTTCACTCCTCCGTCTCCAAATGTTATTAAACGCGTATAAGCAGTGAAAGAACTCAATTAAACCCAGCTTACTGATGAGATGTCCCAGTCACGCCTGGCCCACCAGCTTCTCCTGGCTCCTCTTTGGTCACTCAAGGTGCTCTTTAGAAGGGATTACACTAGTGCTTCATTAGGCTGAAAGTGTTCTTCATGTTATCTCACAATGTGTTTTTTCCACTCTGTCTCTCTCTCAACATCTACCCAAAATCACTTGCTAGGAGCAGAGCGAGGTACATGTTAACAGCCTCTAGTTGCACTACTGTCACCCATCAGTCGTACCCTGCTAGGAATCTGTATGCTGTGAAGGGAGGTTATTCCTGTTTTAACTGCAAAGCACAAACACTGCAAAGAGAATGACACCCAACTTCACAAAGATGAACATGAATTCTGACAGTCTGTAACTAAACAGTGAATTTACACTAAGCTGCATGCTATTAAATGAAAGATTTCCATACAAAGCAGGCAAGAGCCTCACCATGACCCACCCAGACTCTGATTCTGTATATTGTAAGGTTGTTTTTATTGGTCTGCATCTAACATGCCACCTGCAGGTGCATGTTGGTGCACCACCAGGCAGCATCTCCTCGGGAACAGAGCCCTTCCAGACCCAGAGGACCCAATCTCAGCAAGGATACTGCACACCTTATGTGCTCACGCACAGCGTAATAGCCAAGCTACTGTCAAATTCACTGTTCAAGTTGCAGTTTACTTTCTATGGAAAGCTGAAGAGGTTAAAAATTCCCTATGAAGGCTTACAAGTACTAAAATACTGTCTTCAGTCTTACCCAACAAGTGCAACTGCTGTTGGGCTGCTCAAATACTTTACGTTTTGCCCAAACCCACATACTAATAAAATGCTTCCACATACCACAATTACCAAAAGAAATAATAACATTATGGTTAAGGCACTTCATTAGGATTTGGGAGATCCAAGACCATTCCTTCCCCTTGCAGATGATGTCCTTTGGACCCTGTGCAAGCCACTTAGTGGGAATTCATCCCCACCACATCCAGCTAACCAGGTTCCTGGTCTAAACTACTCACCAAACTGTTTAAATCACTCCCCAGCCTATGGGATGATAGATGGGACAATTCTCTTCATCTTAAAAACATATTCAAGATGTGGGGTTGATGGCCCCTCAGTGTGTGTCTACTTATATGTGTAATAATGCTCTTTGCTCCAGAGCACACAGATCCTTGAAGCCACGATCCCATGCACAGATTGTGCTGCTGGCTAGAAAGAGCCTACAAGTATGAGCTTATGGTTGTTCTGCATGAACCACACATTCCTCCTAGTGGGATTTTTGCACCAACTTGTAGGAGTGGAAGATCAGGAGATCTGATTCATAAAGAATTCTGTGATTTTAAAATTCCTGGGTTTTTAGCTAAGAGCAAAACTCCAAAATACCCAAAATCAATGAAGTAATTTATGTGTGAATTGACTGGAATATTTTATTACAGCAAAACATTCCTGCAGCTTCGAGTTCCTAGCAGAATATGCTCATTCCACAGCAAAATTTGAGAAGAAATCACTGAAAATCCAGTGACACTTGATAACAGCATGAACACGTTCTGCTTTCTTCTGCCATTGCTTTTGCTTCACATATTTCTTCTGAAACAAAAAAACCAGGAAAATCTGACTTAGCTTTATGAAGCATTTTGATGTAATGTGGGTTTGGCAACAACTCTGTCTAGCAGCAGAGCATCACATTTTGTTTGCAAAAGAGTCTCGGAAGAATGTGGGATCTGCTTTGCTCAGCTTTCCTCATTGATTGGAAGTTACTACTGGTCCCCTGGAAGTTCAACACTGCAGAAATCTTGAGAGCCTAAAGGAGTGGGTTGGCTGGGGTTTTTTGCCTCCCAAGAATACAGGGAGAAAAGAATAGGGGATAGATCATGTCAATCTCTTTGTTAGGTTTCCTCATCAGTTACTGAGATCTGGGTAAAATGCACCAGGTGAAGCAACACTGAAATCCCTGATGAGATCCAACAGATGATTTTTAGGTCACCTCACTTGGAAGGGAAATGGAAGGAGGCACCCAGCATCCTGTCAATTCTGCCGCACACACAACTGCCTGCTCAGCAAAACAAGGACATTCTAAACACACTGGATTTGTCCCATGGCAAACAGCAGTTCCTACTGGAAGGAATCAATTTGCAGTTTCACAAAGACAAAACATTCTTCCAGACACTGAAAACAGTTACCCCAATGGCGAGAACGTCTCTCCTGCCCAGCCCAGAGAGCTGGCTAGCTCTACCAAGTGCCATTAGCAGGGAATCTCTGCACTATCCAAACTTATTTTCCTGCTTTAACTTCCCCATGTGTGTTTTTGGCTGTTCTCAAGCATCCTGCTTTGCCAGCCCCAACTGTCCACATAGGATACAGTAGCTGTGAAACTTTACGGAAGGCTTTGCTTGCAAAATCCTCTGTGCATTACGGTAACGTAACACCGCATTTTCATAGCGAAATACATTTCAAACCTTAAAAGAGAAAATAAAGGCTTTTATGTTGCTATTAAGTTTGAGTAAAGCCTGGTTATCAGATTTCATTCCTCTGTTCTTCTGGGGCCACTGCATCAGATTGCTGGCCAGATAAGCCACTGAAACTGCAGGATCTCCTTCATGCATCCCGTGCACGGCACCCAGGGAGCTCTCCAGGAGAGACTAAACACTCCAACCATGCTGCAGCGAAGAAGTGCTTTGCATTATAGCAATAATAAACTCCTTCTAGAAGTAAAATCACACTATGTAATGTTTAGTCTCATTTAATCTAATACTGGTTGCTAATGGGCTCTGATCTTGCTTGTATATGTAAGGAATTCATTGCAATTGGTCAAGTGTTGGGATTAGCTTTTGTGTTTCATCTGGAGCCCTCAACACTTGATACCTCGGTAGGTCAGTACAAGCCACTTTTAAAATCAAATATCAAGAGCTGAAAAACAGCAGTTATAAACTAATACTCTCAGGGGGGTTTCCCAGTTTATTTCCTATTAACTTTAAAAACGGGAGCAAACAGAAAGATGAACAAGGACACTCACCATAGGGGTACATGTTTGGGAAAGGCATATGCAAGTTCTTTCTGGCATATTTATTTTTAGGAAGTGTCAGAACACAGCATAAGCATTAACCCTGTGTTAAGGTCTGTGAGAGAAAGCATAGAATAACTTTCAGATTTTGACTTGCTGGATTGCAGAGGTTTAGACAAGATCAAACCCCACTGCTTGAAGGAAAAATAAACTCTTGGTTTCTTGCTTGGGCAAAAGCAGACTCAGTTGCTTTTATCCAAAGGAGCATCCTACCATTACAGTAGGACATAAACGAACCCAATGAAGAAGACTGCCTCAGATTTCACTCTTCCACAATTTTTTCATACATTCACTTCACTCCACACTCAGATGTCTTTTTCCCTAATTTGATTCACATGATTCTCAGCTGTATTGAACTTTATCGAAGTGTAATTTTCAATGCTACACACCACACTGGAAATACAAGTTGGTCATATTCACCATTCACAACAGCTTTTGATACCACAGGCCATGTGGCAATACACAGTACTGGAAATGCAGTATTAAGAAGTTATTGTTGAAATACAATAGGCCAAAAATTTAACTGAAGTAGAATACGAGGATTAAAAGGGATCATGTTCTGTATCAGACCGATTTTGAATTAGATGCTCCAAAATTGATTTAATCAATGGATTAACATCAGAAGCAGACATCGATATTAAGACTGGCACGTACTTCAAACATTCAGTACTGCGTCTCTTCCTCTTCCCCACTCTTCCATCATTGTAAGTAATGCTGTTTTCACAAAGTTCCCAGGAACCGCTGTTCCCTACGGCAGGTACACAGCACCACGGCCTCAGAACTAAACCCTGCCGCTCTCAGGGCTGCCTCCCCACGCAGACAGGTTGGGCTGAGGGCTGGTGAGCTGCTGAAAGCTCCAGCCAGCGTTACTGAAAGTTTCTTTTAAGCACAGGAACAGCTCCGACAGACTGTCAGTGAACCTCAAATACATTTCAAGCCCCCAAACCACACAGGCACGCACGGGCTGGGCGAGTTTCAGGGTGGAGTTTTAAGGTTCATTAGCACAGAGAAAGGTCTAAGAACTGGCAACTCATGAAGGCCCTGAAATCCATGCCAAGCTCCCCCTACACCAAACGCTGCTCCAGCCACTACCTGCCTAGGTGAAACCTATTCCTCTCTTTAAAATTCACTTTTATTGTGCAGACTCACTCCCTTCAGCATGTTCTTTTCTGAATGCCAGGCAAACAGAGCAGTAATCTCTGCATGAGACTCCCTAATTGGCAGCAGAGCACTGGCCCAGCCAACATCTGCAGCTGGTTTCAGTGATAATAAATCAGGGGTGGGGGGTTTCAGCATGGCAAGTTGCCAAGGAGCTTTCCTTTCCCTATTTAGCCAAGAAATGGGAAGACAACAGGGAGGACTGGGGCAGCTCCGGTGTGCAGAGGGCGGAAAACAATTGGGTCTATCTACAAACAGGCATCAGTCTGCACTGAGACTTGCAGCTTTGCAAGAAACAAGCTGGACCATGTCACACAACCCAGACAGCACATCCTGCCTTCCATGCTGAGCACCGATTGTCCAGGAAGCCCCAGAAATGTCAAACATTAAACCAAGGGCACAAATGCAGGAGCAATTGCTTCCCAGAAATGAAGGGTTCCTACCGCAGTCCTAAGAGGATTTCAGAGCTGCCAGAGTTCATGGTTGCTCTGTGATCACCTAACACTCACTGAAAACACTCCTGCAGACACATTTACAATCATCAGATTGGATGCTCAGCCCCAAACGCTGGGTTTCTCCAGATGCCTGTAGCACTGACAGCTCAATGCAGTCCTTTGCTCTAAATCCAGGTGGAACAGAAGCCATGGATGAGAGGTGATCCTAATTCTGAGCAGAGAAATTCAGACTAGGAAAAAAAATAATCAAAGGCTGAATGAGTTGTCTGAAACAACTAAGAAACTGGAATTTGTGGCCAACAGAAAAGAGCTGTTAACTTAAACCCTGCTGATCCCTGCAGCACAGGCTTCTACTGAGTTTTGGGGCAAGTTACTTTAAATCAGGTTGCTCAGGTATTGAGCAATATAAACGATTCTGGCAGCAAAGGCCCAGGCACAGAGCTCTGCTTACTGCACATCCATACCCACACTCCAGCCATGTTCTTGCATGGATTAATAAAACACTTAAGTGAACACATTCTTAATTAAAACAGTTTGGGCTCAGAGATGTGAATTACAGGCTACAACTTCCATTCATTACAAGGGTAAGTAACCAGGCTGGTACTCATTTTCTTTTTGCAGCAAAAAGCCCTTAAGCAAGAGAACTTCCCTCTCCCCAAGATCCCCAAAAAACTGGAAAAGAAGCACCAAGTGATTTGAGCCTTCCTCAGGAGTGGGTTAAGCTGGAGGTATGCATCTGCAGTTGGGTAAAACCAGCTGAACTCAGCTAAGTCCTTCTGAATCCCCATGAGTAGTAGCTTGTATTGCACCGGAGAAGACAGAAGAAGGGTTTGAGGTGCAAGTGGAAGGCTTCACTTCACAGCAGAATGAAAACCACCTTCCCATGTTGGAAACCCTCTCCTTTCAAAGAGCATGAATTGTAGTCTCTACCTTTTGAGGTGGCTGGTGCAGAACCAGTTCATTTTGACAAATTATTTCTACTGATAGTCTTCATAGTAATATTTCCATCCTCAGAGCAAACCAAACCCAACCCCTGGCTCTCCAGGCTGCCCTCGCACCAACCCTGTATTTGCATTAGGATGCCTTCTGCAGCCTCAGGTATTTAAGGCACTTTGCAATCTTCATTCACAGCTCCACCCATCACATTTGGTTTGGTCCCAGACCCTCCCTTCAACCTTAGCACCTTGCCACTTCATCCTGGGGTCTCCTGCTGCTGAAGGTTCCCCTACCAGCGTATTGTACAACCATTGTAAGAGTTGTCTTCCATAGTAAACATCCACCTCATTTACAAGGTCACAGTTATTGTTAGCCTGAGTACAGTTAATGCAAGCAAGAAACCACACTGCTGCAGTGCAAAACCACTAAAGAATGCTGAAGAGTGGTTCAGCCATGGGAGAGTTCAGTCCTTTCAAAAAAGCAACAGTAATTAGCACAATTAAGAATGCATCTGCCACTTAGTGCAGTGCCACCTTTGCCAGCTGTAAGCAGTCAGGTATCACACTGCTGGGGAGCAGCAATTCACATTTGCAAAAATAATGTCTGGCAGGAAGTATTGCTTGAGCTTATTTAAGCTTTAAAACCTGTGGAAGGAGCTGTGCATGATATCCTGTTTGAAGGCATTTCTAATTTAAATTAATGACCTGAAGGATATCTCAAGGCAATAACGATCTTATTGTACTAAATCCTGCAATAGCTGAAGTGAATTATAAATTCCTCTAACTGATTTAGTGGTTAACATTCTGAATCGTAGCTAACCAATGCAATGCTTGCCGAGTTAAAGCATCAGATTAGATGAAACTATATAGGCTGTCCTCAACCTCCCTGGCTGGTTTGGAACAGGCAGTGGGAAGCAGAGCAACCCTGGAGGTGATAAGCCTGGACTGCTGGGAAGGCAACCACATTTCAACTGGGCACCTCCTTTCCAACACTTACCTACAAGGATGCTGGAGCATCCTGGAGAAGAGAAACTGACTTAGGGGCACCAAGTAGGAAGGTGAGCTGACCAACAGGATGAGCTCTGCTCCCCCCAAAGACAACTGGAGACTGACTTCATAAAAAGCATGATTTGCCTTGAAAATTCACCCTGCCCACACCATGTGCTACTGGTGGGGACCACTCTTGCTCTGGTGATGATTTGCACATTTGTTAAGTCCATACATCATGTGTGTACAGAATACAGTAAAAAAATAAGATGGATAAAATTTCCCTTTGAAAAGGCACAGAACCAAATTGCCCCGAAAAAAGTGCTTTCAGCAGCTGAGAAAAGCAGTCTGGTATTTTACTTGCAGGCCAACCCGCACATGAAGCGATGGGGCAGGACTTGCACTTCATACCTGTTTCATAGACATTATGGGTATACAGGTCCTCCTTACTGTATAATCCAAGGGATTTATGAACAGCTGGAACAGCCCATTTTATACATCATCTGCATTTTCCCAAGTTTAGCCATTTCTGAGTCTGTTCAGGATGCCATAAACAAAGCATTTACTCCAAACACAGCTCTATTTCAAGCTCTAAAGATTATTGTAAGTATTAGGTTGTGTGCTCTGTTCTGAACTTAAACAACTACCAAGCTGTAAAATGTGACTTAGTAAATGTATTAGCAAATCCACAATCCATTTCCAAATGAAATCTCAACAGGTTTATTGTTGTGATACCTGACTGGGAGGAAGTCAGCGTTTTCAACTCCTTTTCCTTTTGAGCTGAGCAGATTTGTTTGAATCCCTAATTCAAAACACAGCTTTAACTTTCCCAGCCCACATGGCAAAAACCCCACTGATGTAAGTAAATCACCAGTACTTAATAGCTGGTTATTAACAAGAGTCTTGGCGAAGTGAACTACTGAGCTGCTTCTATCTCTGGCTACAGTCATCCTTGTAAGACATTCCAACAGTGAGCAACCACCTCTGCACACCCCTCCACATCCCAACAGCCCCAAGCATGGAACACCATTGCTACAATTGCCATTATTCTTTTCACTGTTTTTTCTACTTGTACCTAACAGCTCACTTCTACCTGGAACCAAGTCACTGCTGAGAGACACCAGGATGCCACATAGCAGGCACACAACATAAAAATCTTCCTGTCTTGTAAAGAGCTAATTTATTTCCCTTGTTCCTCTCCTTCCCAGTGTATACTTTGTTATTTTAAGGCTTTTTTCTCAGGGACAAACTTTGCCTCCCATTATTTCTAGCTTGTACCAAGTGTTGAAAGCCTGAAAAAAAATGATAAATTAAATGAGAAGGAAATGTTTAAGGGTTCCTATTCATAACAAAAATACTTAAGGCAGCTTGAGCAATGAATCTTCCACCAGCAAGTTGAGATACACATAAAGAACCTGATTCAGAAAAGAGTGTGGAGGACTTTCATGGATGCCTGCTGTTCAGTGGATTTATGGGGGTAGAGGCTGGTATGTGGGTAGAGTCCAGGCAAGTAATTAGTTCCTTGCAGAACTCCAATATGGACTTAGCTTTTCCCAATTGTTCAAAGGCTTTTTACCCAAACACTGGGTCAGCAATAAGCAGGTCTGCTTTCACACTGCCCAGTGTCTGCTCGCTCTGTGCTGAACACTGCACTCAACTACTTGCCTCTTGTGCATGAAGATTAATGAATGATCAAGTCCTGGTTTTTTGTCAGCAGGGACACGTGCATCTCGTTACAGGATTCAGGAATCCAGCAGCAAAGTCCCATGGTGTTTTTCAAAGCCACCCAAAAGTTTTGTTCGGTTTAATCTTCCAGTTATGCCCAGTTAATAGGGATTAATTTACAAACCTCATTTACCTTTTTCTATATGTCAGCTCTTGAGTTAACATAGTGGGGAAACTGCTAGATCCAAAAATCCCATGGATTTAAATCATGTGTATTTAAATCATGCATTTACTCACAGAACAGGAATAGGCCTGGGCTGTGGCAGAGAGCTGTCCCGTCATCATGTCTCATTCTGACACAGAGGACCACCTTTTGGGTTCGATGCCCATCACCTGTCCTTCTGACAATCTTCAACAAACGTCAGCTCCTGCCAACAAACCCAAGCTCTGGGTTAGGGGCTTTTTTAGCCCTGGAACCCACGAACTAAATCAGCACCACCCATTTTGCCTGAGGGAATCAGACACTGTGGATGGTTCACTTTGAACTGCTCAAAACACGCCTGAGAAGCCATGCTGCTCTTCAGGAGACAGAGTCTGAGAACTTGGGGATGACAGCCTGGATAACCAGACCTGGAAATAAACTAAGTATACGTTAATCAGCCTGTGTCTGCACTGGAGGGGAATAAAACAATCTTTAAGCCTGCATAAAATGGTGAAACATATTCACCCTTAATTTGAACCACCTCAACGTTCAGCTGTGCTGAGCACCAAGACCTTCATGTGCAATATCTCCTAACATCCAAATTTGCCTGGACTTTCAATTATCCAGACAATAATGAAAACATGTTGGTGAGGCGAGCATCAGGTTACAATCACGGATTCCTGCTTCAATAACAGCCATAAAACAGAGACCTAAAGCATGTTTTTTGCTTTTTTTCCAAACATTAGCAACTCATCTGATACTTAGGCCAAGGATCCAGTTTCCTGCAAGCTGATGACATGTGAGACCACAACCCTGAGGCTGATATTAAATTATACATATATACACATATAAATATACAGAAAGAAAACCTGTGAAATTACAGACACAGATGTGTTATTGGTGTCATAATTTTTTTTCCATTAAACACCGTATTAGGTTTATCCCCTTTCTATACTTGAAAATCTTCACATATAAAAGATGAATAGCAACTTCTCAAGGGGATCCTTGCGGTTTAACCTTGTTACAGGAGGTCAAATGCAACATACAAACTATATTGGTACAAAGATGACTGTAAAATGGAATTAGCCTTTTGCTCTCTGTTCAAATGGAAAGGAAGAAACGTTCACATTTCTGAATCACTCCTGCTTCAGAACTCCAAAAAGGGACTTGTGCACAATGGCCTTGGTGAAGCCTGAAGAGCATGTTTTCTCGAGGAAGAACTAACACAGTGACACCCAGATCCTGACTGGCACAAGATTACACTTTGGAAACACTGAACCATAATAAGTTAAGGTTGAAGTAGAGCAGACTCCCATGTCTTCTCACTGCTAACCCCAACTTTGAATCACTCTCTTGTCTAGCACACACACAACTAACCTGGGCACAACTGCCTGTGAGAGCAGCCCAGTCTCCTGTGCAGCAGGAAGATGAGACCCCTTCAAACTGAAAGAAAAAATCAGGGAAAGATTTAGCACAATAAGCAGAGGCAATAGGAAGGGCTGTTGGAAAGAGGACTCAAACTACTGTCCCTTTGTGGCCACTCTACCAGCCCTGTGCTCTCCCCAAACACAGCCCAGAGAGATGACTCTTTATTTGTGCCCATACTGTTCTCTAAGCCAGGCTCATGCTCTGAACCAGCTCTCACATATCTATGTTGATCTCATGATTTCAGAAATGCCTATTTTCCAGCATGAGAACTGCCCCATTTTCAAGCTCTCTTCTTGAAGATGCTCTTGGGATGAACAACAACAGCTGTGCTACTCAAATAAGGGTGAGGCATGGTGCTGGCATCAGTTTGTGGTAGTCAAGCAGCGTACTAACTCCTGACATCCCTCTCACCTTCTGATGGCCCACCTACAGCATTTAGAGGCAAGAAAGCTTTTTGGATTCCCAGAGGAAAGGACCAACCATACCAGCAAAAGCTGCAGGAGCACAGAGTATCCACAGCAAGAGGAGCAGCAGGGAGAAAGCAGAGGTACCACCTTCACAGCTTTATGAGAGGTTCCTGGCCCAGCATTCATCCCACAGCTGCCTTCCCCAGGCTGTCACAGCTGGTGAACAACCTGCTGCACCTGGGCCTCCCTTTAGCTGATTATCAGAGAAGGTTAATTCTTCATTGCTGGAAAAGCCCCAGTGTAGAGTGCAGAACAATTAGGCCCATCCAGAATTCACAGATTTCTTTCTCAGCTCTATTAAAACACCACTGCTAACACCATAACAAGGAAGGCAGCACTGGTAGGTAATTTGGGATATTAACTGATACTTTAAAAACCTGGGACCTGTTATCTAAGCCCACTGCAGGGATCCAGTGCAATTAGGGCTGAGAGCCTGTGCCCCAGGGTTTGATCATGAGTTCCTGTAGCTCACTGGCTGCTGTGAGATATTGTGGATAAGGAGCATTCCCTATAGCAGGAACATCTCACAAGTAGCTGAGCACAGAAAATAATTCCCACCACAATTAATACCTTTGGATAATTACGATAGAAACCCTATCAAGTGGCATCCAAAAGAAATGTCAAATCATTATATTCTCATAATGCCCTCAGTAGCACATCCATTGGGATTTCATAAGGAAAAACTTCCTTCTCCTCCAGATGCTCAGCAGGCAGGACATCTGCAGACCTTATGAATTTTATAGTCAGATGAACAGAAACACAGAGCTTAAGAACTTCCAAAGGAAGACACCAGCAGCAACACAGAAAAGATCTTCATTATTTTCCCTTGACATTTTCATGACAGAATTCATGTAGAACACAAAAAAAGCACAGGGCATGTTTACTGGATGTTTTATTGTTCAATAAAACATAAATAAACAGCTTTTTAGATCAAAGCTACATCAATAAGGAAGCACTGTGGCTTCTGAGACCAAACTAATATATCACATAATCTGGAGTTGAAAGAAGCACTCCTGGCACTTCAGCTTTACTCGGAGGAATCCACCTTAAAGGCATAGCGCCTGACTTCCATCTGAAGTCTTACTTTTCAAGTAGTTTAACAAACAAGTACAATTGAGGTACCTGGGCTTCCAGAGTCCCTCCATGCGTCCTGTGAAGCCTTTTGTGATGAGATTTTTAGGGTCTATAAATAAACTAATCACAAAAGAGCAAACAGGAGCGTTTCCAGGAGAGCTTAGGGTTGATTTTCTGTGTGTACATCACTGCCTGAACACCGAGCTCGTCACAAGCAGTCAGTACTAGTTGAAAAGATCCAGCTTTCCTGAAAGTCAGTGGAAAGGCTGCTATTGGTATCAGCTTTGGATCAAGTCCTGGCCCTTCTGAGCAGCATGAGTCACTCTAAATACGATATGTAAAGAAAAGAAGAATTCTCTCTAAACTTTCACTCTCTTCATGAATATATACCTACCTTCTCACTCTTTTCCTTCAGTTAGATACAAACCTGAACTTACAAACCAAGAATGATGACTTATAATGATGACTCACTGGTTTTACTCACACTGGCCTTGTTACATACATATGAGTATTTGTAAGGCTGTGATTGCACGGGATGCCATCAACCACTGACAATACGTGTATGAAGACCAATGTCTGGCTTATTCATCCACAAAACCAAAACCTAATGTAGTT
The DNA here is from genome assembly GCA_009867235.2 of Psittacus erithacus. Classification (NCBI taxonomy): domain Eukaryota; kingdom Metazoa; phylum Chordata; class Aves; order Psittaciformes; family Psittacidae; genus Psittacus; species Psittacus erithacus. The sequence goes on along the minus strand of WYDI02036034.1, from coordinate 6,336 downwards.
TGGTCACCATCCTGATAATCCTTTTCTCTGTCAGTTCAAAAGAACAGCACACAATGTCAGACATGTGGACTTTTTATTAGGGCCATACTTTGGTTTGTGCCAGAATAAACTCAGTGCATACCTGCACACGTATTCCAGGATCTTGTGTGGTTTGCTTTTCCAGCCCTGCCAGAAACTGTGTGGATTATGACTTTTAGGCATTACTGACGATCACGCCTCAGTCTGTTTCCTGGTCTGCATTTCATATTGTGCTCTTTGCATGGCTATAGGCTTTTACGGCTATTTTGGTCCTATGTCTCCTAATATGGGGTAGTGGGAACTGAAAATGCCGCACAGAGTTCATCCTGGTATGCATTTATTAATGTAATGCCAGGGTAATGCTGGCCACTCCTAAAATAGCCACACATCCATCAAGACTAAGGCACCCTTAAACAGAACAAACCTGACATGTCCCTCCTGAGCACCCTGGGGCTGTGGGTATCCCAGTGCGTAGGGAGCACAGGAGAGGCTTGGAGTATCTGCCTCCTCCACTAGAGAAGGGGACAAAAGGGTTTGTTGCAGGAAACCTGCTGCAGCATGTTCCAGGGTGCTCAACAAGGAAGCCCCACTGCTGGCCACAGGGATTCAGGGAGGTGACCCTCACTCAGGAGCTAGGTGAAGCTGCTGGAAGGCATCCATGTGTTTACCAGGCTCAAAAAGGTCTCTCTTTCTAAGGATCCTCACCTGTGCTGGCAGTGCTGTCCTGGTGTTAGCACAGCCCACAGTGACATAAGCCCGCTCCTGGGGCAGCTTCTCAGTAATTCAGATACATCTGTGGCCGAGCAGTAAACCTCACTGAGGTCCAGGATCTGTTCCAGCCTCAAGGATTCCCAGGTCACGCTCGCTCAAGTGCAGGAATGGAAACAGCACTTTCCTGACTGCCTTTGTGGTGACTGTGCCCAGCACCTGAAGGCCAGGCTGTGCTTTTTCTGCCTCACACATCATCACCCTCTGCCTGAATTAACTGGCAAGACTGGTGATGATGCGTGAGGCCAAACAGAATCCAGCCTGAGCTGCCAGGGATGCCTTGGCTCTGCAGTGCTGACAGGGCTGGAAAAAAACTACAACTTGGATCCTGAATCATTCAAATGAGTCTGAGCTGCAGGGCTGGGCCCCAGGGATGAACAGGGGTTGTTGGCTGGGATGCATGGATGGATGGATAGTGACTGCACCCTGAAAGTGGGTGAGAGCTGTCCTTTGCCTGCAGCTTCTCTTGATGCGAGGGGATAGGAGGGCTCCTCACCTGCCTGGCAGCAGTGTTTCTCATCCCTTTCACTGTCATGGTTATGGCAGAAAGCAGGAAATGTGGATGGAGTGATCCCGCTTTGTGCAGGCACTTGTTTGTTCCCAGTTCTGCTTTTCTACCATTGCTGAGGTGGGCAGCACATCCCTGCAGAGAAAACACAGAAGCTCAGGCAACGCAGAAGGAAAAGACTTCCCCCTCACCTCCTGTCTTCCCAAGCAGGAGCACTGTGCTGCAGCAGAACCAGTGTCCAGTCCCACAGCAACAGAGAAGGGACACCCTCCTGCACCCACCTCGCTGCGGACAGACCAGGTTGTCCCTGCACACTCTGGAGCTGGTAATTTTATCCCAAATGTGCTTGTCTAAAAATACCTCACTTGTGTGTTTTTTGACCATATGCCCAGGATCATGAAAATTTTTCCGTAGGAAAAAAAGCTGAAAAAAACCCCCTTTAAACCCATAACATCTTGGAATGATTTGACCACTTTCTTCTTAGGACATTCTCTCCTTTTTATAACATGATGGGGTTTCTCCTGAATTTAAAACATCAATTTGGCCTAACAGGAGGAGAGTGTTCACTCTTCCAAACCATAAAGATCAGAGACTATAAACTGTTGTTTCTTAAATGTTTCATGGCAAAAGGCATTCAAAGCATAACATTAACACAAAGTTTTTCTGTAAAACAATCTGGGAAGTGTAATCTCTGTAAGGGGTTTTTTATGCACCATGGCTAATTGTTCCTGACAGTATGATTTTACATCAGGCATTTTCTGTAAATTCAACACCATTCAAACTTTATGGCAGGTAATATTCCTTACAACTGCTCAAGTCTTGACCATGTCTAAATTACTGTTGCAGAATGATGTTTTTTGGGTTGGGGTTTTTTTTAAACTACAAAACATTGGGAGCAAGAGTCATGCAATACAACAGGCTTGTGGTCCCCTTTGCAGCCAAAGAGATGGAGAAGGGGGAAGAAGTTTCTAGCCAGCAAAGCTGAACATGGGACTCCATAGAATTCAAATTCTGAAACAGTTTATATGGCTTTGGTATGTCACGATATGATGGAGCCTGATTCAGGATCACTTCATGCTTGCATTCACTGAGGGTATCAATGTGAATCTGATGGTGGGTTTTCCAAGCAGTTCCCCCAAGGCGTTTGTCCTACAAGCAAAATTTGTGTTTTATAAGAGAACCTGAAACATGGAAAGCTGAGAACCTGTGCACAGACCGATGAGTTTCTGCACAGCACCGTGCGGTTCAGTCTCTGTCCCAGACAGAACTTCTAACTGCACAAGCTGATGTTCCATGGAGGAATTCCACTCACTGACCGCAGAGGAGGATTCACCTCCTGAGGTCAGTCATGAACGGCCTTGCACCCTCAGCCTTACCCTCTGGATTTCCTGAGCTGTGCTGCCATGGCTGTGTTTAGCAGCTGAACATACAGGCCACTCAGAGTCCAAAACAGAACAAAAGAGAAAAACCAGTTTCCCTTGGTTAAAAATCCCTGCCCGTGCTTTACATCAGTGCCACAGCTACCAGGCTGCTCTGAGCAGTAAAGCCAAGGTTTGCTTCTCTACTGACAGGCTGCAGACATTTCTAATCTGCATCTTTGATGGAAAAAAATGCCAAATAGAAGTTAACTTATTACGGAGCGCATGAGATTCAAAAGATGTGTTTCATACAGGGATCTCAGAATTCAAAGATGCACCAAGTTACTGAAGTCTTGGGTTTCGCGAGGGTGAATGCTCATTTTGGAAAGAAAAGAGAAGCAATTCAGCATTGTTTTCTCTTTTATACCCCCAGAGCAGGAGTGCATTGATGGACCTACACCATCTTTCACAATTAGAGTAAGGCTTAAACACCTGATACCTAGAGAACTGTCTGTTTATTTCTCACAAGAAATTCTTCACACTCACCAGATGGGTCTGGAGAAAGCTGGTCCTTCACTGGAAAAATCCTCATACATCACTCAAGGACATGGTCGGCCACTACAAGGAGAGTTCTTGCTCCTGCTACGAAAATGACAGGGGGTTATGACATCTGCCTGACCATTGATGTACTATTCCCCATAGACTTTCCTCTCATCCACATCCTAGGGCCAGCTTACACAGAAATTGGGACTGTGGTCCAGCCTCCTTTGCCAGGCTGAATTACTTGTGTATTAGCTCTGATTCATATGCACATACATACACATGAGAAAACCTCCTTTCGCCCAACTCACTATACCTTATAAAATATGGGTTATAAAAACTTTATGGAGCCTGTTCCTCGGAGGGGCTCATTCCAAAGTGCGGTACGCAAAACCCAGCTCTTTTATAGCATGGCAGAGAAAGGGCTTGCTCTATGCCGAGCTCCTTGTATGAATCAGAAACAGGACTGGGCTTCCAACTGGACCACACAGCCTTGACCGGGTTGCTTCAAGGGCAGCAAATGAATTTGTGTCTCAAGTAAACTGTCAAGTGAGAAAACACTACTCCTTTCTCCTATGAATTCCTCCTCACCCCACCACTGCACAGCGCTACCATGAAGGTCAAAGAGAAGGTGACTCCTAAAGTGTGGGCCTTCTAGAGTAAGCACCACAGAGGCATGCCCTTTCCAGAAAACCATGGGCCTTTGCTAAAGGCAAAGATCTTCACCCAAAGTGACTTCACTTGCATCTGATTCACTCACAGCCAGGAAGGAAGCTCCAGAGCATTATTAGGAGCAAATGGACAGATCCCATCCTTAAGGGGAGAATTAGGCTCCTGGCAGTTCACATACCTGAGCATAGAAAGTGTGATAATAAATGCCCAGAGTGTGATATTCATGAAAACTGGAGAGTAAATCAGGCTCAACACCATGAACATATAAAACATTTTATATGGAGGCTCAGACTAAATCCAAACAGCTTCCACTTTTTCTCTCCATCCATCCTCTAAACACTTCAGCTCTGGTTTTATCTTCTGCCCTATTCCATCTCTACCTTCTCCTTGTTCTATTCTTTTTCTGCTCTTTTTAGAAGATAGATACAACAAATAGGACAGAGCATTTCTAAAGAGAACAAATTTGGGTCCTAATCTACAGGCAAATCAGGTCAAAGTAGCAAAGCTCTCCCAGCACAGGATTGAAACTCACCACTTTTCATGGGACTGTAGCTTATTGGCTTTGCTGAGGCTCTCATGCTGTATCTACCTTTACGCTTACCATTCCTGAGCTAGATTCTCAATTTAGGTGATCTGAACTAGTTCAACCTCAGATTTATTTTACACTTGTTCAGCAAATCAGTTTCCTTGGTGCAGGGTTGAATTATTCATTACTGTTTTTCCTAGGATGCAGAAGTTCCTAAAAGGTTTCTTGTATAAAGCATTTTCATGTTGGAGTATTAATTTTTAAAACCTCCTCTAAATCCACAGTACTTTACAGTTGTTTGCCTGAACCTTTGCAAATGTATCACTAAAGCTCGTGAGTCCCTGCATGCACACAGATATACACAAATAGGTGCTCACATATTTAGTCCTTATCTTCCTATTCTGATACTCCCCAGGCCTAGTGCAACAACCTGCCAACATATATTTACACACGCCCTTGCTGAGAAACACAACTCAAAGTCTGCAAAGCTGAAGGTGGACAAGAAGTCTGCAACTTAACCAGTGGACTCGTGTTCAGAAGAAGTCCTTTACAAGGTCCATCCTCCAGCATTACCAGATGCCACTAGCTAAGCTCCTGGCCTGAAAATGGTTCTTTAGAGTTAGACGAGCAAATCTTATCCCACATGCAGGTAACACTGAGGAAGTAAATGCTGGCATCCCCCCTGTGTGCAGTATAAAGGCAACACCGGCTTCTTGACCAGGGCTCAGCCAGGCTGTGTGGCTGCATGCAGATGTCCTTTTTCTTCTATCTGCTCATTCTGCTTTGTATGCCCTTCTCTGCTGGGAAATGGAGTCTTTTAAAAGTTTCAGCAGCTCCATGAGGTCACTCCAGCTACAGAAAGCTGTAAAAACTGCCTGGGTTGATGGTTCAAGCAGCCACAGGTCTTTTTCATTACAGAACAGATATAACCCTATGAAATTATTATAATAATAACATCATTTATTTCAACAGGACTGAAGCAAAAAAGCTTTATGACGGTGTTTTATATGCAACATGTGCACTATAAATATTTCCATAAAAACATGCATTAAAATATAAAGTTGGCAAAAAGAAATCAAAAGTCAGGAGGAAAAAAAAAGAAGTCCAGTTAAACAAGCATTAAACCATAAGCCATGGAACAGTGAATAATGAGCCCTTGCCAGTCATGGCAACAGGCGTCCTTTTCTCTGGTTTCAGCTACTTTCAAATACAAAGGTAGGAGCCAAGCTAGCCATGGAGAAAGTCCTTGATAAACTCCTAGGCCATACTTCCCTAGTATGTCTCCTTCCTTATTACTGAGAAAACATCCTGCTCTTCCCATGTCAGTACCAGCATTCCCTCCTCTGCCTGCAGGGAAGACCCAGTCAACGTTGATGCTTCACTGCAGTCGGTGCTGCCAACACCAACAGTGAGAACCAGGTCTTCACGAAATGCTAAGTCCTGAAACCAGGACATCCTCCCACTCCTGGGAGTGGGGACAGGACAGTAAGGAAGTGATCAGCCCAAGGTCTTGTGGCTGAAACAGAAGCTGAACCCAGACCTCCTGAGATCCATCAAAGAGCCAAGACAAGCCCGTGAAGGGTTGCCCTTGGTGTTGACTCGATAAAGGAGTCTAGAGCTGTGATCAGATTTCTGACACCTGCGGAGCGTGCTTTGCAATTGCACTTCACACAGGAGCTGTCACAATGCTGAAGGAAAATACTGTGCCTTTAAGGTCTGCAGCAGGCAGAGAGAGCTGCACCCACAGCTCTTTTGTGCTCGCTCTCCCCCTCTTACAAAACAGCTTAAGGGGTCACAGTTATTGATCCTCTCTGGCTTCAAAGATAATCATAGAATCACAGACTGGTTTGGGTTGAAGGGACCTTAAATCTCATCCAGTTCCAACCCCTGCCATGGGCAGGGACACCTTCCACTGGAGCAGCTTGCTCCAAGCCCCTGTGTCCAAC
>WYDI02036033.1:0-13839 GCA_009867235.2 Psittacus erithacus | reverse complement strand
GCCCAGGGGGGGGGGGGGGGGTGGGGGTGGCGGCAAGGAAAGGTGGGGAGGAACGAGCAGGCTACATGGTTTTCTGATTTACAAATTGAGCTTAAACCACGGCAATGGGGAAACCAGTCTTTTCTTGCAATATACTATTGTTGTACAACTGTCCGCAACACTACTTATACTGAGAGTGATAGAATTGTAAGGACAATCGCTTCTCACTGAAATACTGTGTTCCATTCGGTTTAAGATATTTCATATGACAACCCAGTCTGACTGGAGAGGGTAATTAAAATTAAGCTACTGAATTTGAGCCCCCATTGTAGGACTTTAAATCTGTCTCTTACTTTTGTCCAAACCTGAAGCACCTATTCCAAGGCATCCATGTTTTTGAAGAGTTTGGAGGAAAAAATGATGCCTTTTTATTTCACAGTTCTGTCTGGTATGTGTGGATGGTTAATTCAGTGACAGCAATGAAGTTCTCTGCGTGAGTTCTTAAGCATTAGACTTAAAAAGAAATCAAATTATTCTCTTCTGTAGTATTTTGGAGGAAAACATCTGAAGATCCTCCCTAACTGCTACAGTCTTAGTATAGCTTAATTCAATCCAATGTTGTTAACACTACTGGCATTAATGAAGAAAAATACAACACTGCAGCTAGATATGCCACTCGAGAGCTGTCTGCTGTGAAAGAAAAGTCTCAGTCTAGTAAAACAGAAAGGCTCATCTCAGAGGCCCTAAAAGAAATAGAGACACACTCCAGAGAGATTTATGATTTAATGACAGTTATGACAGTTTCTATGAGAATGCCTGAAATATCAGAATTTTCTCAAATAGTTCTCTGTGGCCAACCATATCCTACTGGGTGAATTTACTAAAGCTTAAGAATTTCTCTAAAGAATTACCAAGAAATAATGACAACTGGAACAGCACCTCAACCTGGTCTTTTCCAGAATGAAAAAAATGAGTATGAGGAAATATCTTTTACATGTGAGGCTATAAAAAGTAGTGGAAAATCCAAATCTAGAAGCATTTAAAAACTGGTAATGGATGGTACCAATCATATCCACTTGTGTGGAAAACAAGTCATGATATTAATAGATCATTATTACACCATCTTAAACAACAAGAGGGGCATGAGTGCAAAGTAGGTGTGCTTTTATTTGAAGAGTAAGGGAGGGAGTTTATAGCTATGTAAATCAAACTACAATATAGAAGTAATATGATTTATGCATTCTATAACAACATTATTACCATTAACATACAGCTGTATCAATGACTGATTTTTAGTTACTGAATCAAAACTACTTCCATCACTCCTCAGGAAAATCCTGTAAATACCTGACCATTAATCCTGCTTTTGCTGCTGTGTTATAGCATCAGAAATAACATCACTGAGCAGAACTTTTTCATCCAAAGTTTTTACCACTCCTGTGTAATTTCCATTTTACAGGGTTTATAACAAAGCATTATAAAGGATGAAGGTTAGCACATGGTGAAGCCTTAGAGAACTAGTTCCTCTGAGAGAAGAAAGCAACCATCAGCTTAGTAGATTCCACTGTGCTAATCTTGTGAGTATTTTTACTTGACAGGACACCTTATGGATTAAGAAGAAATGACCTTACACTGCTCTTTCTAATAATCATAATTCCACTGCTATTCTTAGATAACCTAGACAACCTTTAAAATCTCTATTAAAAAGACAATTTCATTATTAACTCCTTTACATCTGAGACTAGTAAATTATATAGATGACATTCAAGTTTCGACCATCTGTTTTTTTAACCGAGTCTGATGCTCTCACTCACCTGCATGCTCACATAAATATAATTTTACTGGATAATTGAATGATTAAGTTCTAATACATATGGGATTCACCACTGTCCTTATGCTTAGAGACAAAGAACAATGTTGAGCATAATACATGCTACTTTGTAAAAGACAGTCATTTGTACACAAAGAATTAGGTTTAGAAAAGATACATTAAAAGCACTAGAGAAAGTAGGCTTTGCAGTGTTACCTGTACACTATTTTGATACCACAAGAAGAGTGGCTAATACTAAGCAGTATACTTGGCAGCTGTTATGTCTTGAGATCATTATGTGATTTCTTGACACAACTAGATTATTTATTTGATAAAATTTCACTAAGACTTTTTTTCTCCAGGGTTCATCATCATGTCACTCAGGAAAATATGCTGACGTTAAGTGGTGTTTAGATAATGTTCAACAATTCAGCGCTTCAGTGGCAAATGTATTCCTTGCTGAGACATAAAAACCAGAGAAACAACAATCCTGTTCAATCTCTGATTTCCTGGCATGAATGTTTTACATACAGGGAAGCAAACAAAAAAAACCCCAAGCAATCAGTGGATAAACTCTAATCATATAAATAAGGCTAATTATACAGATGGGAAATCTTTTTTCCGTTCAGTAAAATCAGGTGCTAAACATTCCTCCTATTCACAGAAAAAGCCTTCATATCATGCAAACAAACAAGCACATGAAAACTAGTGAGCTAATCAAGCTGATTCTTCTATAATGAACCTCCCTGCTCTGTAAAGGAAGAAAAACCCATTAATCCTGTTTTTGTGTACTGGAGAGCCACATGGATGCTACTATAGCTAGTGTCTGTGCTTTGTAATAAAGGAAGTGGAGAAGCAGAAGAGAGAGTAATTGATGTTGCACTCTAGATGCAGCAGGCAAAGGCAGCAAAAGTAACTGGCAGGCTGTTTCAGAGCCATGCTGGCTGCACAAGACAGGGTATTTCAGGAAGACTGGGAGCGAGTGTACTCTCCATTCACTTCTGCTTAAGGCCTGAATATAGGACCACATGTTCCTTTACACACAATGTGGATTACAGGTAGGTTCAGCCCTGTACTCTCCACTGGCTGACTGCTCTCAAAAAACAATTCCTCACAGCATGTCACCACCATCAAGCAGCCAGCCTGAATCTTGAGAACTGTACCTTCATCATACATCTAAGAGAAAAAACTGGCATCATATAACAATCATCTCCCTGCACCCACTGGTGCAATCCCAAGCACTCCCAGAAAGAGGCACTATGCAGGTTTAGTATTTGCAATACTACCATTAACAGATGTAACACAAACTTCTGCATAAGAGGCCAAAGGATTGAGGGGCTAGAATTAAACCGTATTGACTGTGGCAGCACATATATACATATGTATGACCACTTAATTGTTAAATTGAACATTAAATAACAAGATTTGTTACAGTGCTTTTACATTGTCACATTTTTTGTCAACTTAACTCGCTGTGTGTGCGTATATATATTTTAACATTAACTGTATTTCATTAATTTTTTTTTTGGCTGCAACACCATAGCAGCATGAGCACAGAACTACTGGATAATGAGAGTGAAAGTGAAAGTTGACTTTTAGAATATTATTCCAATAATTAAGTTTGGATTCTACAAATTCAACAAGACAGTATTTAATACTATTTAAAACCTCTTCCATATAAAATTTGCATTCTAAGTGCAAATGCAGAGTACTGCCAGTATTTCTGTTATGTAGCTTCTATATAATAAAACAGAAATGCTTGTAACTTTCTCATTAAGGCAGTCAAAAAAAATTGTATGACTTGAATGCTTACTACATTTCTAGTATCTATATTTAATAAGAAAGAAGACCACTCCCACATAAAACCACCTTAATACTGAGGGAACCTCCTAGCTTTGAAAAGCCCAATTTTTGCCTCCACCAAGATTCAAGACTTCTTTGGTCTGGTATCTCCCAAATTTGGCAAAAGTGCTGTAAAGCAGTATAAATGGCATCGTATTTCTAGAAAGGAGTGCCAGCTGGTGGAGTTATCAAGAGCTATTACTGAGCTGTGACAAGCAGTGGCTGCCACAGGAGGTTCTGCAGAGGCACACTGGAAGTTACACCACACAGTATGGAAAACAGTAAGAGGTCTCATAAAACAGTACATGCACGGTCCAGCCAGTGGTAAAAATGTATTTTCACCAGGCTGTCAAATGAGAAGAGTACATACTTACTACCCAGATTCTCTAAATTTCACCAGCACACTGTCCCAACTACTCTACCTGGACCAAGTGCTCTATGCATTTGATGCTTCACCAGGTGGACTGACACAGGCAACAACTGATATGCTTATTTTCCATAATGCTATTCTCTTGCCCATAGCCTGACTGATGGACCAGACAGATTCCACAGGATGTAATAAGCTTTGAAAACTGCTCTCAAAATGGACAGCTATTCCCAGATTCTTGTCTGACAACTTAAATGCATGCCTGAGATGACATGTTACTGGCTATACAAGCATCTCTGAGAATCTGAAAACAGCAACCTCCTTTTTCTGACCATTGCTGAGTGCTAACTGCTTTTAATATGTCATCTTTGGCAAACTCTCTTTTCCTACTATACCACATGCAGGGCATGATGAAGAAACCAGAACTAACATCATCCACTCTGGTCCCTTCTCATGACTAATTTCATATCCCCTTTTAATTCTTCAAGAAATCACAGGGCAAAAATTACAGTACATTCCTGGCAGTGTTCAAAGCCAGGCTGGATGGAGCTTTGAGCAACATAGTCTAGTGGAAGGTGTCCCTGCCTGTGGCAGGGGGTTGAAACTGGATGATCTTCCTTGATGCCTTCCAACCCAAACCATTCTCTGATAAGATTAAAACTTGACTGTCAGGCTTCAGTCAGATCTTGGTAACTGACAACAAAGAACAAAACATTGCTGGCAGATGTAAAAAACATCTTTTCCCTCCCAGCATGAAACATGATAGTGAGATACACAGAGGCTGCCTTTCAGAGACTGTCACAGTTTAACCTCAGCTGGCATCTAAGCACCCCATAGCTGATTGCTCACTCCGCCCCGCTGGGATAGTAAAAGTAAAAGCCATGCATACAAGCAAAGCAAAACAAGGAATTCATTTACTACTTCCCATCAGCAGGCAGGTGTTCAGCCATCTCCAGGAAAGTAGGGCTCCATCACATGTAATGGAAAGATGCGTAGTTTTGTCTTGGGAAGACAAAATATCAGAACTCTGAACGACCTATCACTTCCTTCTTCTTCCCCCAGCTCTGTATGCTGAGCATAATGTCATATGATATGGGATATCTCTTTTGTCAACTGGGGTCAGCTGTCCCAGCTGTCACCCCTCCTATGTTCTTGTGAACCCCCAGCCTCCTTGCTGTTGGGGTGAGGAGTAGAAAAGGGCTTGACTCTGTGTAAGGACCCCTCACAGCAAGAAGGAAAACTTCCATGTTTTATCAGTGCTGTTTTCAGCACAGACAACCTAGGCTCCGCTCTGCCCACAAGCAGCTACTATGATGAAAACTAACTCTATCCCAGCCAAAACCAGCACAGAGACACAGCTTGAACATCAACAGCAGAACAGTGCAGATATTCATCTACTGCCTGTCTGAAGATAATCAGCAGATTTCTTCACTCTGGATGAAGTCTGCTAGACATTACTGCCTTATGCTTCAGGGCAGATTCAGATTTCCAGGGAAATCCACATGGTGTCAGGCACAGGTCAGTGTGAACAAAGGTGACAAAAGTGTTATTTCTGTCTCTGTGGGGATTCATTGATTGTTTATTGAGCTGAAAAGAGTAACAGAAAAAGGTTTATCTAGCAAACAATGGTCAAGACTAATTCAGAATACTTTCCACTTGACACAGCGGCACTTTTTCAATCTACTCAAAGTATAAATGACACCAGCTTTAGATCATCCTACATTGTGAAAAATATGCAATCCAATGCCTAAGTCAAAATACTGATGAAATGTAAATTCACATTGTGATTATGTGGTGTGTTGACCCTGGCTGGACACCAAGCATCCACCAAAGCCATTCTATCACTCCCCCTGCTCAGCTGGACAGGGAGAGCAAATGTAACAAATGGTTTGTGAGTTCAGATAGGGACAGGGATAGGGACATTCACCAATGACTGTCACAGGCAAAACAGACTTGATTTAGGCAAATTTGTGTAATTTATTACCAATCAAATCAGAGTAAAATAATGAGAAATAAAATCAAATCTTAGAAACAACTCATCCCTTCCTCCAACCCCTCCCTTTTTCCCAGACTCAGCTTTCCTCCTGAATTCTCTACCTCCTCCCCCACAGCAGTGCAGGGGGATGTGGAACTGGGGTTGTGGTCAGTTCATTACATGTTGTTTCTGACGCTCCTTCCTCCTCAGAGGAGGACTCTTCACACTCCTGCCCTGCTCTAGTATGGGGTCCCTCCCATGGGAGATGATCCTCCATGAACTTCTCTGACAGGAGTCTTTCCCATGGGCTGCATTTCTTAACGAATTGCTCCAGCATGGATCCCTTCCACAGAGTTTCTTTGGGAACAGACTGCTCCAGCATGGGTCACAAGTCCTGCCAGCAAACCTACACCAGTGTAGGTTTCCCATGGGGTCACAGCCTCCTTTGGGCATCCTCCTGCTCTGGGGTGCGGTCCACCCAGGCTGCAGGTGGATCTGTTCCTCCATGGACCTCCATGGGCTGCAGGGTCTAAGCCTGCCTCACCATGGTCTTCATCATGGGCTGCAAGGGAATCTCTGCTTCAGCCCCTGGAGCACCTCCTGCTCTCCTTCTTCACTGACCATAGTGTTTGCAGAGCTGTTTCTCTCACATATTCTCACTCCCCTCTCCAGCTGCAATTGTTCCTCCACAATAATTTTTTCCCCTTCTTAAACATGTTATCCCAGAGACACCACTACTGTTACCAGCTGGCTTGGCTTGAGCCAGTGGCAGGTCCAACTTGGAGCCGGCTGGCACTGGTTCTATTGGACACAGGGGAAGCTTCCAGTAGCTTCTCACAGAAGCCACCCCTGCTAACAAAACCTTGCCACACAAACCAAACACAAGTTCCTTTCCTTTTTCCTCCCCTGAAGAGTTAGCTTTGCACCACAGAATTTATCCCGGATACTGCCTCATTCAACCTTGCCAATGTATCATTATGCTTCACCTGCTATCATTTTCTGTTGATGTGAAAATTTAAAACCTGTTTAGACTTCATACAGCAGATAGTGGGTGATTTGAAAGAACTGGATTGTGTGCGGCACACCAGATCAGTTTGGTCTGTTATGCTGTGGGTGCCTAGTAAAATAACAGAAGCTGAGCCTGCTTTCAGGCACTCTCACAACTCTTCTGCATTGACTTGGTTCTGGAAGAGATGGTTGCTTTCTAATTACAGACACACATCTGCTGATTATGTACAGAGCCTTGAACCTGTCTACAGACTACACCACTGTACTGAGACAGCTTTGCTTAGGTGTACTAATAATGTACCAGGTGTATTGCAGAGGTGACTAATGATTTCTTGCAGCCTGCTGATGCTTCTTTAGCCACACAATTAGCTCACCCAGCTGCTTTTATAGAAAATGATGGGATCCTGCTGAGTACTAGCGAGGAGCTGGCAGAATGTCTGTGCTGTTACGCAGTGTTCTTAAGCAGCTTAATTTATGGGGCTGTTTAGGTCAGTGCCACTCAGAGACACAAAGGAATGTCAACAGCTTTTACTTGGGATTTTGCAAGAACCTGCTTCCAACCGTAGGAGATTTGGTTTTCTATTGGTTCTAATGCTATCTTCCCCTACCCTCTCACTCAACCCAGCCTCTATCTGCTACTTGCTTATAATGATAAATATTCATGAACCTAGGAACATGAAGTGACTGATTTTTCATTAGATTGCAACCTGCATACATAAACTATATCCTTATGCATAACTTTCTGTTGGCACATCTGACTGCACTTACTTTAACAGGAATGTAAACGCCTTTTTGATGACCGGATAATTTAAAGACCACAGGGAGGTATACAACACATTATGCAAAATAAAGAAAACAAAAACAAAAACGAAACAAAGCCAAACCCATCAAACAAAAAACCCTGCACATTTTCAGAGTCTGGGGTAAGCAAACTGCTGTAGCTGGGTTTTCACTGAAAGTTTTTAAAAGGTTAACTGTTAGTCCAGGTTGCAAATAACAGAAACAAAACAAGATGTTCATGTAGCCAACATCAGATTTATTTACAACAAATAAATGATTACAGCCAGCCAAAATCATCTTTTCTTTGCTCATCTTGGTAAACATGTTTTCAAGAATTTATTTTTTCTTGGAATAGAAGCATCTGAAAATTGCTTTGAAAAAGAGATACTAGCACCCAGCTGGTAGGGTGTAATGGCAAGGGCAGTAAGACTGCATCTCAGAGAACAGCTGAAGAGGAACTTGATTTTGCCTCTCTTTTTTTTCCTGAAAGAATCCTGTAGCCTTCAAGGTTAACCAGCTGGTATAGGTTATCAATTGCATAAACACAGACATAGTCCACTCTAGTACCAAAGTAAATATTGTATGATATGCTAGAGCAAACTTCTAAATCCTAAATCTAAATATGCCACAGAACTGGTCCCAGAAAGGGAAGGATCAGAAGGGAAGAAATAAAAAAGTGTTTTCAATGCTCTTTAGTGAGGGGGAAGTAGGGGAAATCTTAGTATACACAGGGTTGTAGTCACAATGAACTGCTGCATTTAACACTTCCTTATGAATGTGTATCTGGGGTTAAGCCCTACATAGCAATGCAAAACCATTTATATCCTCTTGCAAGGCAATTAGGAAGGCAAATTCTGTCCTGGGGACCTCAGGAATAAAAATGGAAATAACTCTATCCTAATAGTCCGTTCTCCCTCCTTTATTCCTCAGAAGTGACCTCACAAGCTGAATCCCAACACAATAAGATTGGTAGAACATGATTCTTAGGTCTTGCACAGTCTAGCAAAGGAGAAGGAGAATAATTGATCTCTGTGTCCAAAACAACAGGCCAGGTACTTGTGGCAGAGACAGCCATGCAGTGCCCAGGAAGCCAGAGACTGCTATGAATATCCCCATCAGTAATCTGACTGAAATGAGAATGCTGTGAAAAGAAAAAGAGAGAAAACTGTTGTATGCTATACAGCATAGAGCTGAATGAAAATTGGCCATCTGTTTGTACTGGGTATTTCCCACTGCTTTAGAGACAAGCTACTCACTGGCAATATGTTCAACAATTCAAGAAGTCCCATAAATGTTCTTCTTTTATTCTTTATGACTCCAATGAAGAAAGCAAGAAGTACCATTTTATACCCCTAGAAGGGTGCTGGGATGCTGATGGCAATGGTCAAACATTTCGGGACTCAAGACTTCTACAGAAGCTTTGCCATTCCTCAGTGTAACCAAGAAAACATAGGATGGTTCACCTGGGAATTCCTAGGGTCCCTACAAGCAGCAGCTCCAACATTTAAACACAAAAATAAAGGTATTGCATCTAGCACAGCACTTGTGAGGAAGGAAAATGATGCTTAGTTGATCTAAAATTGTTTCAGCTTTCTATGAATCTCCCAACCTCTTGTCCTACTGCTAAAAACCAGTGGTGGGACCAGAATAAATCATGCTTTGCACAGTATCTATTCAACACAGCTATTTGGTGCCTCTGTCTCTAGAATACATATTTATAAATTACAGGGATTATCTGGCAGCAGTTTAGCTTGAATTTTGCTTATTCTATTGGACATGTTGCACTTCTTTCTGTTTTAAAATACTGTTTGGTAATTTGCATAGAACTTTCATAGTCTTAAGGTCTGAAAATTAATTTTTCATCAGGACCTGGATGGCATCTACAACAGCAGCCTGATCAGAAGCCTAAACAGTAAGGTAACAATAATACTAACCTCCATTTTCTAACAGCAAATATGTGAGCATTGCCTACAAGACAAGATTTCTCAGTGGGTTTTCATTTGGATTTGTACCTCAAAAGAGAGGAAAGCTGCCTAGATTTCAGGCCCATCCTGATGCTATGATCAAAAAGGGTGCAGAAGGGAGAGCATATTTAAGGTTCTGCACATTTGGTGAAACTGAACAGAGCATACTGAGTTAAGAACTGCAGTCACCCAACAGTTCTTTTTTCTTCTTATACATCAATGTCTTCAGCAGAAATAAGATCTCAAAAGAGGTCAGTGAAAACATCAGTTGAAAGTTTTCACTGGAGAAAGTAATAAAATAGAAAAGTCATAGCAAAGATCAGCATTTTTTATTTCTGGTGTTGCTTTAAAAAGATTGATTTTTTTTTTTCTCTAGTCATGCAGTGCAAAATTTTCCAAAAGAATTTCCATCCTTCTGCTCTTTTGAAGCAGCCTCTGGCACAATACTTGAGATGTGGATGAGAATGTAAAAAGTGCATCTGATCAGCACTGTAACTGCTGGTGTAACCTTATTTGATCAGAGTATCTTTAAGGGTTTAAAATTCCTTACAACCACCACAGAGATCTGTGTGACTCCTCTAGAATGGCAGTTATATACTGCATATCATAGCAAATGTATCACAAGAATCTGAGATAAAAAAAATAATTAAAAATAGAGATGAAGTCACAGAACTGCTAAACCAGTTAAGCATATTTCAAAGCAATTTACTGAAGGCAGAAGAAGATACGATATACTTTTCTTTTTGGGTGTAGTTTATCTGGGGAAATAAGGGCAACTTCAAATTTCTTTTGGGAGAATAGGTGATGTTGGCATTATAAATACCCCAATTACTTGTTTTTACTGAAGATAAAGAGCTTTTTAGATGCTGTATCATTACTCTATCTAGAAAAGCTAACTACAAGTAGGAAGACAGGCCTCCAATATCACTACAGTATTTCTTTTTCTATAGTTTTGTTTAAAGAACAGCCATGAACCTCCTTTTGGTTTTTAAACTAAATACCTGAAGATGTTATAGTCCTCATCAAGACGAGGCTTAAGAGTTTGCCTTGATTTCCCTATATTTTAATTTCTCAAACTTCCTTCTACCTTTTCTTTTTTTTTTCCACAAACACACTCTACACGTGGAAATAGCTGGAAATATATGTAAACATTGGTTGTTCTCATTTTCAGGGATACAATTCCAGAAAAAAGGATCAGTTGGAAGCTTTTTCCTGGGCTTTTCAGATAGTGCCTCGGGATTCATGCTCTCCCGGAGCAGCATGATGAAGTGAAATAGCAGACTCAGTACTATTTTATAAACCAGATTCTCTGTCTCCATTAGAATCTCTATGTTGCTGAAGGAAACCATTATCATAAGAGTTATTTCGTACTGCCAGGAGACTGACTACCCACACAGCTCATTTTGTATTTTATCATGGAAACACATATGTACAGGACAGTTTGGTTCTGCCAGAGACCTGGAGCTTTGCAACAACCAATTCAGAATCTGTCCACGCAAGTAAAGCAACTTTGAAAACCCTGGCAAAAAGAGCTCAGAATATTATTGTTGCAAGTATGATTATAGATTGATACCTCTCTGCAAATCCACATAAGAGACAGATCCACAATCAAAACCTGACAAAATAAGCAAGCTATTAAAGTAATTTCTATCTGAAGGCATTTTAAACTGAATCAAATGCTTTTTGCACTTTGGAGTGCCAAATAATCATGAGAAGAGTGTCATTAGAAAGATGTTTCTTCTTTTCTTGTCATTTGTGCCATTCAGAAATACACGAGTTATTTCAGCAAACCTCTCTTCCAAACTGTGTACCAAGAATAAGTGCATGCTCATTTGTGAGTTCTGCACAGTTTGTCTGGAATACTAGAGATACTCAGGTCAATCCAATTGCCTTATACTTGATGGGCATATTTTCTCCAAAGCTTTAGAACACCAATTTGCAGGCAGGCATCTAAGATCCTCATAATTTCCTTCTTTTTTTTTTCTGATAAGCTGGACAGAGTTGCAGGTTTTTCACTTGTCCGTGATAATTTTGAGCTTACCAACACAGTTTATAGACCATTTTTACATCAAAAGGAGAGACTGTTTAAAAGCAGTATTTCCCAGAAGTTTGAGAAGCTCCTTAATAGCGTATTAATTTTTTGGACTCGTTTCATTTTTTTGGTTTTTTTTTCTTTTTTACTGAATCTATCCCTGACCAAAACAGCCTTCAGTGATTTTTTTTTTTTATTCTCTTTTATTATTGTGCAATGATTCCCTTTCAATATATTCATTTAGCATTCAAATGTATGCAGTAATGAGCTACACCTGGTCACCTCTACACCATCTCATGGTCCACTTCTGACATTCTATTCTTCCTCATATATTTTTCACCCTGCATATCCGGAATGCTTCAAATTCAAACATTACAACTTTTTCAGCTTCATCATGAGCTCAGAGTTTTATATACTTTATGATGTGTGTTTGTTATCACATATTTTGATGTCATGAAGCTTTATTTGGCAGAAAAACCTTTATCTCAATAGTTATTTGATGATTACTATGCATATCTCTATGTCTTAAGTGATTCCATTATATCTGAAAACAATTTACTGTACTATAAAACTTTTGCATTTAACAATTCTTACAGATATCTCATTCTACCTCTGAAATTTGGTATGTATTTAACATTTACATATAATACAGCCTTCTCATGCTGCAATAGCTGGTTCTTCTAACACTTTTATACCTATTTTTAGCCTTTTTGCTGTTGTTTCTTAGTAACACACTAGTAAAACATAGATATAGGCTATTTACATACAGGGGAAGATGATCTTAGTGCTACAACTCTGCATCTCTATTACTGTGCAGAGATTCCATAGTTTATTCTGCACATTTATCAACAGCTCTCTAGCTGTCATTACTTGGAAGGTGCATATGGGGATGACTAGTTATATACAATATTTAATGATTACAAACTATCTTTTTAAGTTATGATTTAAAAGTCATATCCCTTTGACATGCAGTTAAATGATACATTAATTTGATATCACACTTCTATAACTACACCACCGTTGGTGACTTCACTCAGCAAAATGTGATACTCAAGGGAGAAGGACTTCCGCTTATGAGCGCTTCAAAGCATAGGTATCACTCTTCAGTGTTTCTTCAAAACAGAAGCATAAAAGTGGATCATATCACACATAGGCGGTAACAATTACTGTCCCTAGTGTGTGTTTTTTAAAACATGCATAGAAGCATCCTCAACTTCCATCTTCAACAACATTTACAGGTTTACTGTTAAATGCTTTTTGCTCCCACTTGAGTGTAAATTTTCATCAACAAAATCTGAAAAATGCTGGCTAGTTAAGTTAGCTCAATCACAACTGCAAATGGGTCTTGGCTATCTTTTTAGGTGTTTTTTTCTTTGCCAATCTTGCTCAGGAAAAAAACAAACAAAAACAAAACCCCCAAAAACTGTAACCACAGAAAAAATATTCAAAAATAGTGCTCAGCCTGGAGAACAGAAGGCTGAGTGAAGACCTCATAGCAGCCTTCCAGTATCTGAAGGGGGCCTACAGGGATGCTGAAGAGGTTCTCCTCATCAGAGACTGTAGTGATAAGACAAGGGATAAGGGAGCAATTTAAAGTTAAAAAGGGGAAGTTCAGGTTAGATATAAGGAAGAAGTTCTTTACTGTGAGGGTGCTGAGGCACTGGAATGGGTAGGCCAAAGAAGTGGTAAATGTTCTGTCCCTGGCAGTGTTCAAGGCCAGGCTGGACAGAGCCTTGGACAACATGGTCTAGTGTGAGGCATCCCACCAGTAACAGAGGGATTGGAACTAGATGATATTAAGGTCCTTTCCAACCATAACTGTTCTATGTTTCTATGATTTGCCAATCTAGCAATCAAGTCTCTCTCTTCATCCCTAGCAGTCCATACATTGTATTCACAAAGATCTGTTCTGTATCAAAAGCTGAAACTGTGGGAGCAAATGTAAAGGTATTAAAATCATAGAATCATAGAATAGTTAGGGTTGGAAAGGACCTTAAGATCATCTAGTTCCAACTTCCCTGCCATGGGCAGGGACACCTCACACTACAACATGTCACCCAAGGCTCTGTCCAACCTGGCCTT